>CAJUYI010001068.1:50420-71000 GCA_910591695.1 Galerucella pusilla | reverse complement strand
AAATGTATATATTCCTTTTGACCGCTTGAAAAAAAATGTTAAATGGTGTTGAAGGAAAATAGAACAGCGTACTTTGTCGGTGTATTGTGGACTGTGAATACAGAAATGAAACTGTACAACTTCATGCACTTGTATCATTGATAACTATTACCTAACTAGTACGGAAAGTGATGCTTTTCCGCACGCTATTGCAGATGGCCGAACGACGCTTAAGCGGAGTTCGGCCAGCAATCGCGTGCGGAAAAGTTACTTTACGCACGTGTTAGGTGTCCACTATTCTTCCAAAGATTAACATAAAGAAACATTTATCGTTGAATACATATCAACAAATTGATTATTATTATATGACATTCATTTGATAAGGCTTATTTATACCAGGGCCATTTAAAAATGATCATGATAAATTGATTAATTTCGCGTTCATTTGGTGAACTACAATCATACAAATATATATTTCAAATGTTTAAATGTCAGTATACTCCCCAAAAAATTAAGAACTTCACTTTCCGCACTGGTGCGGAGAAGTGACTCATTCCGCACTGGAAAAAGTGTGGAAAACTGGACTTTTCCGCACGCTAGTAGCAGATAGTATATTACATAACGTGTGCGGAAAGTGACATTTTTCACACGAGTGGGAAATATTGTAGCACGAGGCATGAGCCGAGTGCGACAATCACACGAGTGTAAAAAATCACTTTCGCACGAGTAATGTACAATATTTTTCCTACGATCACGTGATAATTTCAACAAATAATGTGTAATCAACATCTGACATATTAATACACAAAATGTTATAATTAAAGTCAACATAATTGATTCCAAAATCAACAATAACTATCAATAGTGACAAAAATTCAAGTAGTTAAACTATATAATATAGGTAGGTTATTACAATTATTAATTGATTGGATAATTATAGAAATTGAAAATGGAATTATTATTGTTCATCATACTTCATACATACTTATCATGAATACCTTTCAAGATGATTACATTTTCCAACTATTATAACAGGTGATTTGGATTAGTTGGTACAACTTCGGACTTTTGACGAAGAGTACGCGGGTTCGATCCCCGACCTCGCCCTAATTTTTTTTTTAACAAGAAAATGACAAAAATTTCACCTTTCAAATAGATTGCTTCAAATTTCGATATTACATAGGTGAATCTAATAAAAACTTATATATTTGACAGCTTGCCAGTGGTCAATGTTAATAAAAATTCATTTGACAGCTTTTTCATCCGTACACGTACGGATAAGTTTTTTTTTTCGTACGCGTATGAGTAAAGGCCACTTTCCATAGAACTAGACAGTGCGATATATGTCACTTTCCTATGTGATCGTAGGAAAAACTGATTTTTTTATATGTTATTTGGGGTTTTATTGTTGTCCAGCATCGGCTTGCTACAACTCCTCCATTTGCTTACTCATTATCACTGGAACAACTTTTTAAGGCTTCATACGATATTATAGTATTTTCCTTTTTACATTTATACCCCAAAATTTGAATACCTATGTATGTGTGCTGCTTGGCGATAAACCGTTAGTCCTTGCAAAAAAAAACTGGAGTTCAACTCCTGACTAACAAAATAATAAATGCACCAGTAGGAACATCCAAATATTTATTTTGCCACTTCCGTCACTAAAACCAACATCTTTAGTCATTCGTTTCATAACACTCGTGACTGGAGTAACGTTTTCGACACTAGGCACTCAATGTACTATTATGCAACAAGTGCATAGAGTGGTGCAGGTGAATGCGTCAATCCCATGAAAAAAAAGACACTTTATGTCCTTGTTGCATACACTATTTTCCCTATATGTACCTATATGTAGGAACTAAAAGTTTTTTATTCAGGTTGCTCAAAATATACTGAAAATGTCGTAGATTTGAATGTTTATGACTAAACACTAAAGTTCAATTAAGTTTTGTTTATTGCATGAACGTAGGAAAATATAATTATTAATATGGAAAAAAATGTAAGTTTAATAGGATATATCAAATTTCTCTGTATAACGAGCAAAAATTTGTTTCAATTATTTATCCACGCTCCTCCGACAAGGAAAGATGTTTCATCAAAATTGATTTTCCAATCCATTATAGTAGCCAAAGAGAAAAGAATAGATGCGTAACACGCATGTATACGCTTTTAATAAAAAGCGAACATTATTTTTTATTATAACGGCTCGGTTGATCTTCAAGAAAAATATTTTCCCAAATTTCCTGGATTACACGCATCAACATATTTAATAAGATTGTTCTAGCTTGAAATATGTTTTTTGATCGTTAACTGACTTTGCGTGACTATACCTTTATTGAGAATTATATACGGAAAATTTCGATTCAATTTACTGTTCGAAGAAAATATTGTTTCCACCTATTAAACAAATGATATGACGATAATCTATCAATAAATTTAACATGATACCCCACTTTTATGACAGTCCCAATATATATCCATAGACTCCATAACTATCACCAGCCTATATATAAAAGTTGTTTTTCCCCACTAGCTATGAAATTGACAATTACTCCGTTTGCTAGCCAACTAAGGTGTTGAATTTCTCTATTGCTGATTGATAGTTTTTTGTATTGTTAACCTATGTCACTAATAGACAAATATGTTTTGAGAATCCAAGTAAGAAAGTTGAGCAAAAACTTGTGCAACATGATTTTGTATTCCATACGAGATTATCTTTAGACCATTCGCTGTTTGAAAATACCTAACAAGATAAAATTATTTGGATGAGAATGCCATTAGTTCAAAATTCGCGCTCAACCAAAATTTACTGATGATATAAGGAATGCGTTCATAGCATAGACTATGGATTAGGTGAGGAGCGAAGATAGATAGTGTCAGTCAGACAACAGAGCATTTATTTTGTAGACAGACATATTTGATTTTGACATTAGGCGTTTAGCTGCGAGGTACCGTTGACTCAACGTTACACAACTTCTCGGGACTGTAACGTTTTCGCGACAGGTCGGTTCAAACTTTTGTCTTTGAGTATACTTCAACAGTACGCAAATTCATGGACCGTGGTGAGTAAAGGTACGTTTACATTTAATTACCCGCGTGCTTAAGTTTGAAATTTGCTCGCTTGGCATATGACGTCTCCATGTATCCATTTACATTGAAAATTTTACTTTTGCTTAAGCTTGAGCGGGCTTGTTCTTCTACTTGACAAATGCAAGCAGAAAGACAATTTCATTTAAAATTTTGAGGTTATGTTATGGATTGTTAAGAACATTTTATGATCATTTTTGTCTCATTAAATTTCTTTGAAGGGGGAAAACTTCATCACCAATAAAAAATGTTGGCACTTCATCTGCAGTATAGGGAAGAAGTTTACTTTTTGGTATATTTAAAGTACTTATTACTAAATAAATGTCTCGTACCCAAAACCTTCTTTTTGCTAATTTTTTTTCTCACACAATTTTTGGGGCCGTTTTTCATGTAATTTTATTACGATATGCTAGAGAGTAAAACTTTTAATCTTATTCTCGTCCATTATTTTTATTTTTATAGGTATCCAGCTCACGATAAACTACGACAAGACAAATTACATAACCAAAAAATTTAGAACCAATGTAAATGATCATTATGTGAAATGTCAATTAAGCAAGAGATTAAGCACGCGCGTAATTGAATGTAAATGTACCTTTAGGTGTTTTTGGCAGCGGTTGACGGTTGACATTTATAATCACATAACCCATAGGAATATAAAAAGCTAGATATTTGAAAATAAATCAAAAAATTGAGGTATTGATTAATTTTTCACAAAATTATCAAAAAGTTCAAAATCTGTAAGGACCAGGTTATCTATAGAGATCAAATCATCCGTATAATTAACACGACATTAATTAATGAAACAATGAAATAAAAATAATCACAACAAATAACCAAAGGGACAAGAACGTCAGTTATCGATGATCAAAACCCAACTTTTATTTTGTCTATGCCTAAGACAAGATCAACGCATTTTCGCGAAGGAACCAATAAAAAGAAATAAAAACACATCAGAGAAGGATAATGATAGTACCGTTCCCATTGAATCGGTAGTCAACCGGTACCTCGCAGCAAAACGCCTACTGTGATGTGTTGTTCATTTTACCCTGATTGCAGAATAACATGAATCAAAAAATTTTTCAACAATTAACATTATTACCAGTGGAATTAATGCGAATAAAACAAAAATAATGGTGGTCGGTAGAAACGAATTCCAAACAGTTGTTAGTTTAAGCGATAAAGAATTAGAACAAACGGATAACTTCAAGTATCTAGGTGTCTTGATAAACAGAGACGGGGAGAACGAAGCGAAAATAAACAACATGATAGAAAGCGCAACCAAGTTGTACTATTCATTAAGTAACACGCTTGTAAGGAAGAAAGAAGTGTTGACGAAGACAAAGCTGATACTCAACAAAACCATATTCAAACCGATCCTGATCTATAGTTGAGAAAGCTGGGTACTCACGGAACAACAGAAGAGCAAAATACAAGCCATAGAAATGAAATTTCTAAGGAGCATAAAGGGCATCACAAAAAAAGACCGAGTGAGAAATGAAATTATTAGAAAGGAATTGGAGGTCGAGCCGATCATAAACAGTATGGAATGACAACAACTGAAGTGGTTTGGACATATGGTAAGAATGGACAACTCGAGACAAGTCAAGTTGATATGGCAAACCAAACCAAAAAATAGAAGATCTATAGGCAGGCCTAGAAGGAAATCTTATAGCTGGTATCCTGGGAAAAAGTAACAAGAGTTGGAAGGAAGGGGAAGAACTTGCACGAAATAGAAGAAGCTGGGTGAAATTTGTGAATAAAACGACTGAAATATTCAAGTACAAACCTTGTATGGACAAAACACCTTAACACCTTCGGGTATATTAAGGTTTATGATTATGATGATAATGATGACCAGTGGAATGTGGAAATCTTCTGTCTACGGAAACTGGTAGCAAAGCTTATAAGCGACAAAATACCGATTACCGGTGCCTTAACCTCTATATACATAATACGATTTGCACATATCAGGCTGATAGTTTGCAAATACAATAGCACAAAACAGAAAAAAACTATAAAATTGAAAGTTTATAGGATGATTTTGAATGAAAAAATTAGGTTCGAAGTCCATCCACCTGAAGCGCTAGCTGCAACTGAGCTGTAATGCAGGCCTGGCAGCGAAAACATTTAGCACGGAAAAAAAAAGATTTGAAATTCAAATTGTTCACAATGGCTGTTGTCACCATTGACTGTTTATATTGTCACACAAGATACTGTATATTTATGTACCTTTGATCTGGTACAGCGCTCTGAAACACGTTGTACAATTGAGACATCTTGAAAGATTGGTACCTAGCGCTTGTTGAAGATCTAAATTTCATCCGAATATTATTGAGAATTATCAAGATATGGGACTTAGCACTAATAATCACCCTGCATACCTACCAACTGAAATTATGTATGTTCGCTTGAAATTATACATCTTCAAAAATTATACTCCTGCTTACTTGTGATTATTGATTTTTTTTTCTCAATATAAGTTGGAACATTTGAACTTCTCGAATATTTCCGAAAGTGGACATTGGCATACCCTCTGCTCAAAACTGAAAACACAGAACTTGCTTTCCATTGAAATAACTTGAATTTTCTATTTCCAAGGTTCCACCATCATGAATTTTTATTACCCTTCGCATAAATTTGCTCGCGTCTATCTTCAATGTTTACGCCAATGGAATACTCAAGTTACATCTCTATTTCCCCATATTGAGCCCGACCCAATAAAGGATTTTATTGTAGATAATGCAATAAATTTCTCAACATACAATCATTAAACTGCATTTGTCGTTGAAGAAACAACTGTTGAAAAAGTGTAATTTTCAAGATGGAAGACCAGCTGGTGTGTTATACTCACTTGCCAGTACAGTTGTCTATAAACTTTTATGATATTCAGATGCCGTTCGTAAGGGAAAGGAATTTTATGGAGATTGTTCAGCTTTCACGGAATCAAGCACTAACAAAATTTGTGTTTACTAATATCGGAATGGTGTATAGTGGGAACAGACCGTAAAATTTATCTATTATCACAGTCTTATTAGTCTTGAATAGAAAATTTCAAAGTAGATTCTTTCAAGACCATATTTTAGATGTGCAGATAATACCATATTGAATGTTTTCTAACCATTACCAAGAAGAAAGTCCATCCATCAAATCATAATTATTTTGAGTGGCGGTTTTTATATAATTCACTTTGTATCTCCATACTATAGTTATGTGAACTTTTTATTTTGATCTTCAGGTGTTTAACCCCAGCTCAAACAAAGCAACTTACTTCTAATTAGAAAGAAGTTAGCTGAAATTTATTTCTGAAGAAGAAGTGATTATTCAAGAAGGAGCGGGAAACTAATAGATACCGAGAACAAATTATTCATAAATTTTGATCCAAATAAAGATACGGCAAAAAGATAACAAATAGATACAGAGAACACATTTTTTATGAGATTCTGTCAAGAAATGACTTTTTATAGTTTGGATATTGAGACAAAAAGGTATCAAATAATTTATTGTTACAAAAGGTTTGTTCGTAGAAAGATTTTCCAATCGATTGGAAAATTGTCAAACTCTGACATTCCGTTTGTGATTAGTGGTAAATCGATTGTCAATTTTTGTTGTACGAACGGGTGGGAAATTTTGACAATTTAATTCATGTATAAGAAATCGCATATGCCACAGTGCAATTGTCACTTTGACAGCGGCAAAAATTAGCTTCAACTTTCACAGCGATAAATTGACTCCAATGTTAAAATGTCATATACCTGGAAATGTTATTGTCACTTTGACATCGATAAAAAAGGTGCATCCTTTTTTATCGCGATAAAAACTCCTCTTCCTCAATATCTAGTAAGCGGACGTCACTTTTACACAATAACAATAAGTCGCAAGTTGATAAAGATTATTTTTTTCACTTGTCAAAATCTGACATTTTGGTGGTTTTAACCAATAGCAATACATTATTCTAGCCAATCATTAGGTATTATACTGATAATTCTGCTTCCTCATCGATAATACCTTGTTTACATTGAAACGTCAAAATTTTACTTTGAATTTGTCATTATTGACAACTAAAAGTGCTTCGAAGTTTATTGAAAAATGAACACAAACCGATTCAGTGCCATCACCCAAGAGAATATTGAACATTTCATACAAAATTCCACTCCGTAATTGATGAAAAAAATAATCTTCCCAAATACAACTCGGTCTTCAAATTATATCACATAATTTTTTATTTTTCTACTACCGTGCGCTTTAACCCACTTTCCCGCACGCATTTTAGCTTTGAAAGTGTCACTTTCCCGCACTAGTGCGGGAAAGTAAAAGTATGCAAATTTTGACCTTATTAGATAGTTTTTTACTTCGGAAGTTATAACTATTCTCACACCAGGTGAATAAATAGTCCATCAAATAAAATCAACATATTGTTTTCTAGCTTTTTGTTGCATTTTTTTTTATTTTCTGAAAATATAAAATAATGAAAATATAATGATATAACCTTGTAAATTCTCTAAAGTAGTGTCACAAAACAACTTTCAAACCACCGGGTTTGATATAAGAAAAATATATCAAATGAAATTATTTCATCTACAAATGACTTAAAATTGTTGCCGTCACCTTCATCGTCATCTTTATGTGACCTGCAAACGATGCCATCCTCATCAACGTCATTCACTCACCAGTTAACACCAAATAACTCCACTGGACCGGCAATTTTAATTCACACAATGCAACAAATTGTATTTCTAAAATTAATATTTATGATAATACCTAATTGATAATATTAATAATAGTTTTTGGTCTAAGTTTTTTATATGTATGTTAAAATAAAATATATTTTGAAAAATGGGTTGATATACTTTTTTGTATATACGGTCGTAGAAAAAATAATGTTCCTAACTCATGCGTAAAGTGTCTTTCCCGCCCTTGACCGCTTGCCCGAACTCCGCTTCGCGTCGTTCGGGTCAACTGCAGTCGCGTGCGGGAAAGTATCACTTTCCGCACTTGTTAGGAAAATAACTATTTCATCACTTAAACTTGTTTATTTTAGGCAAAAACATTCAAACAAACCGAATTTAGATAAAATCCCCCGTCCTGACGGACTCGTGATTTTATCAATCGGTTTGTTTTCATATTTTTGCCAAATAAACAAGTTTTCGTGGAAAAGAAAAAATTATCGATAAAATTTGAAGCACTCGTGGTATTACCTTTGATAATTATTTTTGTTGTTCATCCATATATTCTGTCGTTAATTTATCTTGCCAAAAAACACTCAAGCTTTTCTTTTATCGGATAAATTTCACTTTAACTCAAAGTTTTGCCAATCACTAAAATTGCTCGAAAAACTGACATTAGATAAAATTTTCTCGTGAAATTAGTGATTGGCAAAACTGTTCCGTTGCAAAGAGAAATTTATCCGATAAAAAAAAGCTCTTGTGTTTTTACTGTTAACAAATACACTAGTGGTTTTTTCACTTATTCATTTGTTCATCAATTAATGCGGTGTTGGTTACCAGAATAAATAGTTTGGCATGTTTGTCAACATCTTATTGAATTTTCAAGAACTAACAATGAGTCGATTCCGTGTGTCTACGAACGCCGAAATTAGAGAAATTGTTAATACCTGTGTGCCTACTAATACAGTTGCGACGCAATCATCAATCTGGCGACAATTTTCTACGTTTTGAGATGCAAAAAGATACACATTTGAGCCAGATACTTCCATCGAGAAATTGAATGTAATATTGTTAGATTGGGCATTTAATATGCGAAAAAGTAACGGAGAAGACTACAAAGAAGCGGTAGTTAAAACAATTTGGAACACCACCGCTAAAATGCTACAAAGTAAATATTATAACGAATTCAATATTGTATTCAACCCTTTCACCGATGTTCAGTTTAATTCATCACGAGCTGCACGTAATGCTAAATGTAAAATCCTACAAGCACAACGAGAAAAGAGAAAATGTAGTGCATCAGCTCTTAATAAATCTGAAGTATTTGCAATGGCCAGATTATATAACGAAAATGAACCGGAAGGACTTCAAAAGAAATTATATCACATTTTGGCGTTTGAACTAGCTTGGCGCGGAGGAGAAGCAGCTTACTGCAAAACCACTTATTTCGTATCTGAAATTGAAAATAATGGAAAAGAAACTGGACGTATCGAGTATAATCCTCTATTTCCGAAAACGAGACAAGGCGGCAACAATAAATTATGTGACAGCAAATGGATCACGCCTGATATTTTCGACGAAGATATTTGCTCAATATGTTTATTCAAAAAGTCAATGGAGAAACGAAACACTTTTATAACTTCGGACAGAGTATTTCTTACACCAAATCCCTTTTGGAAAAAGAAAAATTCTGAGGGTTGGTACAAGAATTTGCCGATTGGAGTTAATAAAACTTTCAAATGGACTAAACGCTCAGCACAACGCATTGGTTTAGATGTCAAACGTGTCAAAATTACAAATCACTCAAATCGAGCGGCAGCACTTAGCGAATTAAGTAAAAGCGGAATTGGAGAACAAGCTCTAATAAAAATATCAGGACGCAGCAATTCATCATCAATTAAACCATACTAACAAGTTGACAAAGAGTATCATTCAAGCATTCAATCAATTCGTTTGGAAAATGAAAAGACTTCAACATCTACTACAGAAACTATTGGCTGTGGCACCCGCAGCGATATCACTGTTCCTAGTATGAATTTCAATAACTGCGGTTTTAATAATTGTACATTAAAATGAGAATGTGTTTATTTTAATGTTCCATAAATAAAGTTTACATTGATATGTTTCCAAATTTCTCATTCATTAAATTGTCCTGCCGAATTACACTCGAGGTTTGTATTGATATTGGGTAAATTTGTGTTGTTCAAATTGTGTCGTGTTCTTAATAGTTGACAGTTATTCTCGTCAAATTGCTAGGAAGCAAATTCTCATTAAACAACCCAAATTTACCCGATTATTTTTTTCACTTGTCAAAATCTGACATTCTGGTGGTTCTAACCAATAGCAATACATTATTCTAGCCAATCATTCGGTATTATACTGATAATTCTGCTTCCTCATCGATAATACCTTGTTTACATCAAAACGTCAAAATTTTACTTTGAATTTGTCATTATTGACAATTAAAAGTGCTTCGAAGTTTATTGAAAAATGAACACAAACCGATTGAGTGCCAAGAGAATATTGAACATTCAGGTAATACAAAATTTTCAATTATTGAAAAAAATAATCTTCCCAAACACAACTCGCTCTTCAAATTTTATTACATAATTTTTTATTTTCATCACTCAAACTTGTTTATTTGAGGCAAAATATAATTATAATAATATATATAATTTTGTGATGTGTGTGTCATTCTTCGGCCATCCTAATAAGAAGCCAGAGATTTTTTTTCAAATGTCCGGTATTACAACATTCAAATTATTTTACTCAGGTTGTAGTTTGAAAGGAACTGACTGGTTAGCTATTTCCAAGTTTTCCTTCACAATAATAGGAAAATAGTAAAAATATGTCACTTTCTACAGCATCACAATACGCAAGTTCTCATGTTCAAGCTAAAAATTTGATCCCGGTCAGCAAATTATTCTGATAGTTAGTTGGCAACTGATCCGAAACCGAACAAAGAATTTTCAAATCATCAACAGCCCAATTGTATCTACGAACGCTTTCTTTTAATGCGCATGCCTCTGACGGTTTCCGATAGTTTCTGACTGTTCTACGAACAAATCTATTAGCAACACTTTTTTTTTACGTCCTATGCCAAAAATCAATTGTCGGACGATATTCACTTATTCATTTCAAATCATTTATCAGCCCTTTCATATGTTTCCTGAAATTTTTGAGGGAAAAAATGTAACATAATTTCATTGGCAGCTGCTGTTGCATCGTCCGTTAAAACCCCCTCCCTAAAGGACTATTTACACACATCAGTTTTGTATTAGTGTCGTATCAGTTCAGTATCAGTCCTAACCGTGTCAGTAGGTCAGTAGGTACCTTGCTTCTAGTGAAATTTCAGAATTCAGAGATGGTCTCTTTACTAATAAATCGTCAGTGGAATACATATCATTTCAGACTTTTATACAAATGACGGAACTGACAATGAAAAAACTTCACAGCGCCGTCTGAACAAGTTAATTTGGAACTAAGGCAACGATGTTTTATTTTTCACTGACGCTGATACTGAACTGACACGGCACTAATGCGGAACTGATGTGTGTAAATAGTCCCTCAATCCGAATTGTTTTTCTAACATGGAATTGTATTCATTAGAAAATTTTACGAAACATTCTTTGATCGCCTTTTCAAGAATTTTTTCAAATATTGTTATAACAGATAATGGACAATAACTATTCATGCAATCTAGACTCACGTTCCAAAAGTGATATGTAACACTTCTCTTGAATTGGGATAGGAATATGGATGTCTTAAAAACACAATTTATCAGGCTAAAGGAGCTTTTATTAGAAAACTCATATTTTTCAATACTTCTGTTTAATACCACTTGGAGCTTTTTCGGTCTTCAATATGTTTATAATGGCTGACACTTTTGTTTTACTAACAGTTCCTGGAAAAATTGACTCAACTACACGATTCGTCAGTGGTTCAGGAAAGTTGGTTTTTTTTACTTTGGATGTCTTGTAGAACATGATATTTCAAAACAGCTGAGAAATCTACGCTAGGAGATGAAAATAAGGCTTCATAGTGAGCTGGATATAATCTGCTAATTTTCAATACAAACTAGTTCATTTGCTTGTAGTCAGTGTTCATCACTAACAATTATCTGTGGGAACCCTAATTTTTCCGAAAACAAATACAGCTCCTATGTATGCTTTATTGCGTATTGCCTGCATATTAATTGGAAACATTCCTCATTCACTGTTTTCAAGACAAGGGTGGAATTCATTATCGACACTTGAGGGTCACTTATACTCAAACTCAACTTAGTTTGAGTTTAGCTCGAGGCGACTTTCCATATTCACAGTCATTACTCAAGTAATACATCAATTTTAGTGAAGAAAGTTTGGCATCAATGTTATTATTAGGAACTTTTGGTTGCGTTTGGTTAATAAATGTGAACTATGCATGTCCTTTGACGTTCATCAGACATCTGTTGCATTGCATTCATATTCAAATACGATAAACGTAAGCATTATCATCATCTAGGCATATAGTTTACAAAATCAATAAAATCATCCATCATACTAATTTCCTTGAAAAATTTCGAACTATAACAGACAAATAACAATTAAACAGAATTTCGATATCGTATAATGACAGTTTAAGGTACAAACGTGGTTTATAGGCTAGAAATATTTACTCAAGGGAGCAGAATCTGTACTCGTATTTCACTCAGACTACACTGAAACTCAACCTCACTTTTCATCTGTCAAGTGTCTCTGCATACAATAAGGATAGAATAGAATAGAATACACTTTATTTAGCCAATAATAAGCTATAACATAACAAACAGATTACAAATTACAAAAATTCAAAAAGATACAATCATCAATTCACAAAATAAATTTGCCTCATTCTTGACCTGAAGCGTTTCACAGTAGTAGAAGTCTTGACACTCAGTGGTAGGCTATTATACAACCTTGAGCCTTCTATGAATAATGTTTTCTCTATTATTGCAGAGTTAAATATTTCAATTTGGTAATTATCTTTTGTCCTCAAGTTGTAATTCATATTCGAAGATCTTTTATTCAAATATGTATTGAAAAATGATGGAGCCTGATTATTTACGATTTTATAAATTAGTAACAAATTTGACTCCCGTATAAGCTGTGATACATTTAGAAAATTTAATGATTTTAACATTTCATTAATTGATGCATATCTGTCCGTGCGAAGTAAGATGCGCATTGCCTTATTTTGAAGAACTTGTAGTTTATGAATATTTTCATTAGAACAGGACATCAATAGAGACATACAATAATTAAAATGTGGATAGATGATAGTGTTGTACACCAAGTTTCTGTTTTCTGCACCAAAGTGAATGACTTTTACTAACTCTAGAAAAATATCCAACTTTTTTTCCTATTTTCTTGCACAAAAAATTTATATGTTTATGGAATCTGAGCTATAACTCCTAAATATTTTATTTCATCTACGTATTCTACTATACTATTAATAATTTTAATGATATATTGACATTGCCTGGAGTTATAACAATTTTGCTTATCACCTAGTACCATACATTTAGTTTTTTGTTCATTTAACTTCAATTTATTTTCCATCAACCATTCATTCAGGACGTCTGGATGTCAGGATGTCTGAATGTCAGGATGAGTGAAGTATGAATGACCCTCAAGTGTCGACTATGAATTCCACCCTAAAGAGAGGATTCTAGTTTCCATGGAAACGTCTTATGAACTAAAAATTTCTGTTGAAAGAATCGACAGTAAAGTAACGGCTATTCTTATTATATTCCATGATTTTTTGTTGGTGAATTCTCCGTTCCGAGGTAATGTAGGTTCTATATAGGTAGATTATGTCATAGAAAAATGTACTAAAGCTTGCTTAGTGGAATAGATGCAGTGTGAAAAGTAAAAGGTGGAGAGTAACAGAATGAGGAATTTGATAAAAAATTAATATTTGAACAAAATATGACGTGATACATATTTTCGATAAATTTCACATTGTAAAATGAAATAATTGGAATATTTTTGAATATACTGACGCCCAAAAATACCTTCCCGAGTCAATACAATATTGAAAGCAATTAAATAATGTTACACCATGCTCAATTTTCATGCCAATAAACATGTTCCTGACACTTCAACTGCATATATCCGCATTCCCCTTTTGTGCGCGATGAAATCACATCTGGTATGCCAATAAATTTCCTTTTTACAACAGTTATTACAACTGCGCAGTGGTGTGTGCAAATGTGTACGTGTGTTAGTAAGTAGGAAGAAACATAGACTAATAATTAATTTCAGAGTTGCGGGTAATTTCTACCTGCCCTTCACGACAGCTATAGCAATAACGTGCTCTTATTACCGTACACACTACCAACATGACTCTGGAAGGTTTGATTGTTCTACAAGGGAGAGTTGAAGGTTTAGAGATGGCCTAGTATGTTATATAAGTAACTTTCATAAAAGTAACCGGTACCAGTGGGAATAACTAGGTTGAGTGGGTGGTTTTTAATTGATAGAAATTACTTTAATTGAGAAATGTGATAAAACGTTACAGAATAACAATAAACTTGATAACATTAGTCACTAGCTCCAAGATGTATGTATGTCCATGACCAGTCTTCATTTTTCATTGCCTACCAATGCTCTGGTCGCAACATAAATCAAGGCCAGTACAATGCACAATACCGTATCACAACAGTATAGGAACGAACCAGTATGTTATCTCGTGATATGTCACTCCCGAGTTCTCTGTGACCTACAACGTCGTTCGGATAAGTATCTTATCCAGCGACCAGTGCTGTGCTTCGATCCAGCCAAAGTGCAAGTGGTGAATTTGCGAATAACATTATTTATTATACAGGGCTTATATTTTTACGGCTTTTCGGACTAACACACATTACTATTTTTATAGTTTATGAGCATTTTTTTTGCAATGGATACCATTAAAAAGAAGAGAACGGATAGTGTGTGTGTGTAAACCAATAAATATTTTGTATGAGACTATTGTTTTATTCACTCATCAACGTACTGTTTCACAATATTTGAGAAAAAACATTTAACACGTTCAAATCATTTTAAAACTTTTGCTACCTACGCCGATGGAAAAGTAAAATGAATCGTAAAGCGATCCGTCCAAGGTCATCAAAAGCTCTGGTGATTTATGAATGAAATTTATAATAGTTATACCACTGGTTCGTTCCTATACTGTGGTATCACTTCGTGTCATTTGAACTATTGTATGAGAATCTTTTTTATATCATAGACAAGTGACTTTCCTAAATGATACCCATAGCGGATTTCGAAGTTTTGCATTACAGATTATGAACATGTTAAAATTTGTTTCCAAAAAACTGAAGATTAAACTGAAGTCAATTAAAATAGTATACAATAAAAAAATTATCAAAACAACAGTTATAATATTTTCATTTATTTTTCCTGTAAGCTATGTGAAGACATTGCAAGATGGAATATCTAGCACACAAAATCAAATGAATTAATTAAAAATTTGCTTTTGGAATGGAATAGTCAATTCATTAAATTTGTTGTGAGGTGGAATATCTATATATTTCTCCAAAATGAATTTCTATATATTATTATTTCTCCAAAATGAATTTGGTTACAGTGATGCAGTGATCATTGAGGGGCTCAAAATTCAAAATTTGATTTGTAAATACATCAAGCATGTTTGAAGGCAAATATCTTATCGATGTGTTCATTATATTTTTCCATATTTAATATCACTCACATCTGAGTTCAGTGTTTTGAAACGTTTTCCAGCGTCACTACAAACTTAGAGGCTTGTATAAGTTCACGAGGTTTTTTTCAATTTGTAGTTTATACAAACTGCAATCATTTTCTAAAAATATAGAACACTGTGAGTGATAATTTTTTTGACTTAAGACTTATTTTAGTACAAATTCAGAAATATAAGCAACTACATCATCAGTATATTCACATTAAAAAGAAACCGGAAGATAATCATGGTCAGGAAGCTTTTTATACAATTCTAAGTATTCTTCAGGAAACTGATAATGGAAAAAAAAAAGATATATAAATACTAAATCCCTCATCATCTGACTAATCATTACAAATGATCTTGGTTTGTTGGTCTTAGAATCAGGTATGTTTATTAAAAGCTTAGATTCTAGGTCTTCCACATCGTGGAATACCTCGTATAATCCAAAAAAATTGATATTTTTTGATAATTGTATTTTAGATTTTAAAACATGCAGAACTTTCTATGAAGAATAAGTTTTTTCCTAAAATTGATAATAAAAAAGTTTCCCATATAGTGCGGGCTTAAGTGGACACAGTGTACATGCGATATATACATATCCGTACTTTTCTTTAGATTTCTTTGGCAATAATTTCAATGGAGCAGTGTTCACTGCTCTAACCAGCTCTAGAGAAGTGCCAAAAATGGAAAATTGATCTTCACTCATTATTTTACTTTTTCTACTCCTATACTATAAGTTGTTGCCAATTTTTAGTGTCATAATAATAGATACTCATTATAACACTGGTTTTCATTATAAAACTGGAAATTTTTTTTTATCTGTACACTCCGGGTTCGAATCCCGGGTAGTGCTTCATTCATATACTTTTTTTTAAATCAAGTATCTTCGTAGAAAAAAAGTGTATGCAACTCTCATGTAATGGTTATTACATGATTGTTGCATAATATACTATTCGCGAACAACATAATACGTTTTCATAGTATCCTGAATAATTTTATCATGAATTTCACAGCACCATTTATGAGTGGATGAAAATATTTGCGATTTTTTCGAAAGTAATCAATATTTATCGAATTTCAAGCGACTTGCGAAAAAATAGTATGTAAGTATATGGTATGTACCTATATACAGTTATCCTTTGTTTGAGCACCACAGTTTTTGCTCTTACACCTACTTCTGCCTTGAGTCGTAAGCGAGTTGTTACGAATAAACGTTATTCTACATACCAACGTTTAAAGTAGCTGGATGGGCAAGAAAAATTGAATACCAAGTTTCT
Organism: Galerucella pusilla; assembly: GCA_910591695.1. Classification (NCBI taxonomy): domain Eukaryota; kingdom Metazoa; phylum Arthropoda; class Insecta; order Coleoptera; family Chrysomelidae; genus Galerucella; species Galerucella pusilla. The sequence goes on along the minus strand of CAJUYI010001068.1, from coordinate 54,265 downwards.
TGAAAACTTGAAGTGCGCTACATCAAGCGAACGGAAAAAAGCGTTCAAAAAATTCCGAAACTACTCCTAGGGTGAAGTGGGGGGAATTGAAATCATATGATCCCCTATAATCCACCTACCCAACCTACAAAAAATTAATATAATTATATTATAAAATATTCTGTATCTGTATCTGTAGAGTAGGGAGGGGGAGTGTAGGCTCACAGCACTTAGGACACATGTTACCCATTGTACATCCTCCCGAGGAGTTGTCCTCCTAGGTCATCGTCCATCCTGTCCTTCCCAGGAAGGTGGACAGGTCACAAGGAGACATCTCCATTATATCGGCAGGTGTAGGCCAAGACTCACCGAACACACACTCTCTTATTGACGATAACTCCGGACACTCGCATAAGACATGCCTGATAGTTTCATCTTCCTGTTTACACATCCTGCATAGAGGTGTGTCCACTAGCCCCATAGTATGGAGGTGTTTCCTTAGTTGACAGTGGCCAGTCAGAAATCCTACTGTTAAAAGTAGGTTTTTCCTGATCATCGCCAAATATTTTTTCGGCGCCAGCTTCCCAGGGTCGCCCAGGGTGATCCTGGCAAAACTGCATCCTTTGATTCCATCCCATCTCTTAAGGGATTGAGCATGGGTGTAAAGTTTGGCTAGTTCCGCAATTGTCGAAGTCGTTAGGCCGTAGGTGTCACTGGGCTCTAGAATTTTCAGTCCAGCGGCTTCCCAGGCTTAAGAATCGGCAATGCGATTTCCTTTACTCCTGTCATGCCCTTTAACCAACCTCAGGATAATATTGTTATCTGCCAGGGCGTCAGCTAAATCTTGCTGGCACTTTAGTACTAGCCTCGATATAACACGTTGTCTGTTCAAGGCTAATAGGGCTTGTCTACTATCAGTGCAGATTGTTATGTTTTTGCCAGAAATTCCTCTTCTGGCTAGTTCTTTTGTGGCAATTGAGATACCAGCCAGTTCTGTTTGAACCACGCTGGTATTTTTCCCATTCCCCACTCAATCTTTAGACTTAGTGCTCTCGAGTAAACTCCACATCCTGAGCCTTCTCTCATTTTCGAACCATCTGTATATATGCGAATTGCATTTGTAGCATCTGGCTCTGTGTTCTGTTTTATTTGTATTTTGTAGGGTTTGTTAAACAAAAACCTGGGTTCAATAGCGTCATTGGCTGCCTGCAGCAGAGGTAGCGCAGTAAGCGCTTCCTGCCATAGGCTCAACCCCAACTGGCCCACTTCTACTTCGGGGTTTACACCAGCCGTGCGCAATCGTACCATGGCCATTAACGCAACCTCATTGACGTACAGGTCCAGAGTGGTCAGACCAGTAATTAGTTCCATTGCTGCGGTTGGTGTTGTTCTCATGGCTCCTGTGATGTTTAAACAAGCCATTCGCTGTATTTGATATAATTTTTGGATGGCCGTTGCTTGTAGAACCTTCGGTCCCCATGCAATTGCTTCATACGTTAACAGGGTCTTCTTATTGCAGTGTAGATCCAGGTGACCAGACGGGGTGACAGACCCTATGTGAGTCCCACTGTCCTCCAACACTGCTTATAAGCCACATATGTCTTTTTGCTCTGCTGTGTATAAAATATTGGATGATAGTAGATCTGGTGACTTAGGTGGTCACTCAATGGGACCTCCTCTTCCGATCCATTCATTCGGATAAATATCATTTAACCAGTCTGTAACAGTTACTACATGTTGGAGAAGCACTCCGAATTGCCAAAAATGCCAGAAATTCCTATGGTGAGCTTGGAGGCACATGAACAAAAATACCGTTCCACTAATTCTTATCCTACCTCATTTAACGGTTGTGAAAACACTAAAACGTGGCAACGCGCATGTGCTTTTTTATTCCCTGCATGGTTCACTATTTGATTTGTGTTAGCTTAGGGATTCATATTAATGAAATTATGAGCTCTGGACCATTCTATGAATTAGGATAACTCAATAATTGAAGTTCTTCTTAAAATTGAATTGATTTACAAATGTGCCGTTAAAACAATCACAAACAATATAATTCAATTATTTGGGGTATTTTAAGTATTCGAATACATCCCAAAGTGCTACCGACTTTCTAAACCTCCATCAGATGTCAATACATTAAAAATTAATCAAGTTTTTGAATCAAATATGAACTAGCCGGGATTACTAATTGTTTAATTTCCATCTAGGGATGAAGCCCGAAATGCATCAAGTGATTAAGCAGAATCCACCATCGGGATACCTTAACAATTAACACACTTGAATAAACCAATGATAATATCAAATCTATATAGTCACTGGAAACGTTACCTATATTTTGGAGGATTTGATAAAACGACATAAAAACAAACATTTTCTCACATACGCCAGGAAAAGTATAATTTTCAACGCATGCTGTCAGTGTCTGAAATTTCATTTTATGACACTGGTGTTGAAAGTGAAACACTAGTGCTAAGGGTGATTTATTTCTATGAGAAGATATGGGAACATAATTCAAAATTAGGTGTTCATTCAATTTAACCGCTCATAAGTGAAACTACAATTATTATAATGAAAAACTCTATGGCCAATCTCATTGATAGATGTATGAATTTATTAAGGTGAAGCTTGTACCAGGGCAGAGAGCCATGTTATTTGCCGAAGTTATGGACAAAATTTGATCCGCAATGTACTGGACTTCATCCACCATGTCTTTTTCCCACATAGCAATTTGACATCCTAAGCATATGCGTGGAATATTTACAAAAAGAACATGGATGTGCAAAGCATGTTCTCAAATAATACCAAAACAAGTGCTATAAATAGATTGTGTTGCGCCCTGGTTACATGCTGGTCAGGTTTTCAGAATGTGATGAAAGATGTTCTTATAAGATGCCGAGTATGTACCCAGCACTAAAAAGCTCAAAGTGCCAACAAACATGTGATAGCACATCCTTTTCACATGCTACGCATTTTCCAGCTATAGGCCTTCTGATATACAGTACATCCTAGGCATGTGCTATCGGCGTTTATATTATATACCTATACGAGTGCTATTAATCTATACATGTGCTAGTATAGATGCTAGGCACATGCAAAGGATATCTCGTATTATTCGCAGGACCTACGCATATCCATTAAACTTCCTTCTACGAAAAGAATGTACTTTGCACATGCTCTTCTGAAGTTTCTCCCTTGCAATGCATACTCTTTGTAGGTGCTATGTACATGATATAGAAGTTAACTTTTTTGTCAACCTCTTATTTTTCATTTACCATTTACCAATGTAACATTATTAATTACTGCAATGAAAAATCCTTGTTCTGAGGGGACCTCCATGCCATGTTGATCACGGCAACCCCTATGCCAAGATAGTATAATTCTTTAGCTTTGGTCCGGTATTTGATTTCCGTGGTTACATATGAATCGGTGTAAAGCTACAAATAAAAGTCAGCGCCCTCTTTCGATGCGTTTATGTATTATTTCGAATACTTTGTTGAAAAGGAACTCTTCTCAAATGTATTTTCTTAATAACACTATCTATATAGTTGTTCTCACTTAATCAATCATCAAATCAATTTTATACACGCTGTATTTCTCAATTCAATTCAATAACTAATTGAAGAAATGTAGATGCTGTCTATACTCTTCCAAATAAGGTGCTATTCACATGCGATAAAGCATATGCTGAAACAGGATGTGATCGCATGTGCGAAAGAAGTATTCAGCTGTGCAATGAATGTACCAAATAATGTTCTGTTTTATACTTTGCACATGCTAAAAATATGATTTAAGGTTAATCATCAGATTATTCAGATATATACATGCTAAGTGTATATTATAAATGGAAAGATATATATGATAAT
>CAJUYI010001068.1:1410-50320 GCA_910591695.1 Galerucella pusilla | reverse complement strand
ATATATATATATATCTTTACGCCTTTGTGCGTCCGTACATTGTCCTTTTACATTTAATCGTGCGTCCGATGGTAGTTGTGCGTCCGGTATACGGACGCTCAATTATTTTTCAATTAAATTTACTTTTTCGATAGTTTCCCATCATAACAATCATTCTCACAAATTTTATGGTGGACGTCAAAATACGCTAAATTGAGTGAATTATATATGATGTGAGTTCCATAAATTTCCGTACTGGCGCTACTTGTATATACACGACGTGTATATACTGAAATATTTTTCAGCCAAACCAAACGATTTATGCGTCCGATAGTGGCAACACCGCAATGTTGAGAATTGAGTGACTATGTCTGAATATTTCTTCGGTCGTCGTTTCATAGGAATCTTTTATAAACTTACATAAATTACTAGGACGCTGGGCCCATAGCGCTATTGACATAATATTTTCTTGTTGGTTAACGCAGTTTCATTCAGCTTATGTCTCTGGGAAGATAATACACTGACTCTTTTAGGATCCATAGAAGATGAGGCGGTAACGTAAGACAACTGATAACAATGAATTAGTGACTTATGACAAATATATAAACATTTTACAGATAACTATAGAGTATTGCTTAAAAATTTCATTCTGATCTTCGATTTTATCACTAAGCGCTTACCCAACAGTTTTCAAAATATACAGGAAGTGTCATGTTGAATTTGAAAGTTAATACAGGTCATTAAAAATAACGTCATTAAGTTGAAAATGTTCATCGTGGTTGTATGTCTGCATTAGACCGCAAAGTCTCAACTAATTACATTTTATTATTTCGGAGATACAGGATGCATGAACTTAGTGGCCAGTGAACTTATGGCAGCAATCGTTCAAATTAGACACCAAGTATTATAGCATTTTCAAGTTGGTTCTTTTTGTATTATTCAATTTTTTCAATTTTACAGGTTGTATAGTTTGTTCAGCCATCCTTTGCCGTTACGTCATACATTGTCCAGCTTGCTCTCTTATTCATGAAATGGATGAGACGGAATTATGACGTCATTAACGTATTTCTTATCTAAGGTCGACATAAATTTTATCTGTCACTTTTAACAATTCAGTTGTCATATTTTGAAAACGATTCTTACAATATGCCATTGATTATAATTTTGAGGTTAAGTGTAAAATAACATTCAACAAATATAAGACATACGTAAAACAGCAGAATACGTCACCGATTATGACATAACGGCAAAGGATGGTTGAACAAACTATATCTTCAAACATTTGACAGTAACTTAAAACGACTTGAACGTAAGAGCTTCAAAAAAGTATCTTTTAGCGGAGATAAAAACTGATTATCTTTCGTAGACATGTTTTGTTGACGCTGCAACTTATAGCATTAACAAACATGCATTTTCCTTGGAAGTAGTTATTTTCCTACAGCTTCACACATATGCTAAAAACAACATTGTTTTTTCGAGCGGACGTATACAAACTAACAAGTTTATTAGTTACCTTCTAGTTATTGATGTAATCAGTAGCATTTTGCAGAAGTTTATTTCATTGACTATGTAGTATTCATTACTAAACAATCATATGAATTTACAATCCCTCACTTGTTTTTTTGCTACTCTAAGCGTAACCTTTTGCATGCAACCTTTTTGAATTATAATTAGCATTATCAAGCGAATTGGAGCCATATGTTTATATATATCAATAGATCTTTTGCCTTTCGGTAACTCGAGACAACGCAATTACATATTGCTCACCATTTGTTAATCGAACTGATTTTCAGTAGTAATACCCCTAGGGTCTTGATAATACCGAGATAATTTTGTCATGGAGAATGCTGAAAGCGTGTTGCTTGATAATAGCCCAAGGCAGCAGGCCGAGGGCTATTATCTTTGAGCAACACGCTTGAAGGATTCTCTACGACAAAATTTTGAGTATTTATCAAGACCCGAGGAGTATCCGATAAGATAATTTTTTACTTTGTAGATATCAAAAAATTGATTGTCAATCTGACGCTCAATACTTTTCAATACAAACTTTATTAGTTTTAATCAAAAATTATTCATTTTTATATAAAACTACAGTTGTGAAAGATACAATTGGTAAATTAATTGAATCGTTAGATGCAATACCAAATATTTCCGACATTTTTAAAGTAAAAAATTATCACTGAAATCCTCTTGTAAAACATCTACTACCATTTTCAAAAAGATGTTTCTTCCTGTCCATAGAAGGTTAAACTACTATAAAATTCCTTCAATAACAGCTTATTTAAACTTTTAATTTGAAATGACAAGCTATTTTCATTCATTCATTCATTACCATTAAATAGCTTTATATTGGATATAGTTAAAATAATACCCTTCTTGGTGTGCGTCATCGATTGTGACGTATATCCGGGTTTTCGGCATGTCGTTTATTTTATTTGCTATTTTGACATATAGCTAACCTTAAATTTGATAAATAAAATCATCAGGATCGTATTTAGCCAAATTCGAAAAGGTTATGAAATCAATAAATACCAGCTTCTTTTTCTAACTGAAAATACTCCAGAACTTTTAAAGTGCTGATGTTTTTTGTGTATCTAGGCATATTTTTGTATTATTTAGATAATTATAACAATAAGATTAATATTCACTTCTCATAAATAATAATTGACCGTAAGCAACAAAGTACACACCTGACAAGAACTGTCAGTGTGACAGTAGAAAAAGACGTAAGACACATTGCCGCCACGAAAGTTACGCCTTTATAGTATTTTAACCTCGCGATTGATAGGTTGCAATGGCGCGTAATCTAGACATCAACCAATCAAATTTTTGTAAGTCAAAGATTAGGGTTAACGTTTGTAAAACATTCAAATGGTTGATTATTGTGATATTTTTATTAGGATTAATCACAGACCTGCCTTTTTATCCATTTCTTCCCACGTAATGTGATAGAAGGAGATTAACAATCGATGACGCACACCAAGAAGGGTATTATTTCAACTATACCATTATTTTTAGGTGGTTCATAATAAGCCAACTATTTGATTTTTCGAAAGTTGACTTATTGTTGTAAGTTATTTTTTGTAGCTATGAAACCCGAAATCTCTGTTTCCCCCTATATACTAAATAACAGTGGAAAAACTGTCCAGTTTTGGCCGATATTGTTCACCTTAGCGTCTCATAGTTTCGTAGCAATAGTGAGTTTTACCACTTTATCAAGATATATTATTTCCCTAATTTTTAAATAACATACTGTTCACAATTTCCCACCTTGTATACTCAGGAAACATTCGATAATGAAATTCGATGTTTTTATTCCATTTTGAAACTAAAAGTATTATAATTCTTGTTGGAATCTTCAATAATTTTTTTTGTTTGAGAGTTGTATGTGGAAAGAGATCAAAATGTTTGTTGGATTTTAATAATGGAAAAGCTTCAGATTTTTTTTTTCGTAGCGGCTTTCTATCTGATCCTTTTATATATTATTATTTTTATAAAGTTTTTATAATCAATGAATTGCCTGTTATTGACTAAATTAACCAAAAATTGGATAATTTATACTCATTAATCAACTACATTTTAAGGTAGATCACTACATACTTTTATACGCTACGTATATGGACATAATCTATATAATAGTTTCAAAATTATATTATCTGAACGGACGCAGAAGGGGGTTTCAATGAAATAAATCGTGTATACTTTTGTGAAAAAATTGGCAACCTTGCATGGATGTATGATTAAATGCAAATCAGGCAAAAACGTATATGTTGGAAGTTCAAATACTTACGGCCGGGAGGGGCTAGAAGTACTTTGGAATGTCAAAAATGCATAATTTTTTTAAATATATATAGACTAATTTAAACCGACAGTGCTGCTCTAGATGCCCAAAAGATTAAATATACACACGCCATATATTTAAAAACATTGTCTTTCGAGAGGACGCACAAATACATTTCCTTGTACGGACGCACAATAGATACCAGGATGTATATATATATATATATATATATATTAAGTCATTATCGCATCGACTTTATTTTGTGGTATATGCGTAGCATTTGCTTTAAATCTACCAAATAATATTCCATGTTTTATATTTTGCACATGCTAAGGATGGGCTTTGTGGCTAATTCAAATATCGGCAGATGCATATTTAAAATGAAAGGGTACAACACCAATGATGGCTGAGAAAATAGTAAATATTTATTCACATGTATGTAAAACGAATAAAACGTGCTGAAGATCTGATGTGAAATTACCTGACCTGATTGATAATCCCTATCACATGCTCAGGATATCTGTAAAATAAAAGACTTCTGATATTCTTCAAGGTATATACTTGACATATGCGCTGAATGTAGTGAAAAGAATCTTAGTTAATGGTAAATCATTATTATATGCTAAATATATAATTTAAAAAAAGCTTTAGGTGGACTTTTATGGTATGTGCGAATCATATGCGAAAGATCTACGGAAAAAAAACAAGTTTGAATCTAAAATTCTTAGCACTTGCTATGGATGTATGTACAGGGATGTGCTCAAAAGTATGTGGACAGCGTATGCTAATCATGTACCGAAACGAACATCTTTTACGGGACGTTGAAGGCATATACTTGGCATATGAATCTTCTTTAAATGCTATGTGGGTTATTGTAGATTAGCATCAGAGTCTGCCAACAAACTAGATAAGAAACGTCGAAAACCATGTCCAGTATAAAGACGGGAATCAAGCAAATTTAGAAATTTGGCAATTTTGGCAGGCATCTTACCAAATGTATTGATTCCAACTGAAGTCCTGGTACACTTATTTCTAATGCATTTCATGAAAACTTTTGAATAATAATAATTGTAGTGGACGAAGGGCTACTACTTTTCATAGTCATTCATATACATTGTACCGCACCTTTGTACTTGTGTCTGGTATATGCACAACTAGTGAAGCTCCGGATATTATTCAATGTCAAATCTTACAGTTCCTCCTCTTGAGAGAATAAGACACTCCGCCTTCGGCGTCGTGCCCCAAACTTCCCTTCTCACAGAGTGAAATATCACTCTTAGCACTTATTTCATAAATAACTATTTTCCACTACTAGCTGTGAAGTTGACAATTATTGCTCCTTCTAGCCATCCGAGAAGTTGAATTTCTCTATTGGTAGTTAATGATTCATTCTATTGTCAACCTTAGTCAAGAATGGACAAATTCGAATATTTTGAGAATCCATGGATATAGTTTAACAAAACCTTGTGCATCATAGTTTTGTATACCCAGAAGATTTTCTTTAACGTATTTGCTGCTTGAAATTACCCATCAAGATAAAATTATTATTTGAATGGAAATGCCATTAGCTCAAAATTTGCGCTTAACCAAAAATGACTAATGAGATAAGGAGTACGTTTATAATCTATAGATTAGATGAGGACCGAAAATGGACAGTGTACTTGTCAGTAAGGCCCGATTGTACATTTGAAGCTTAAAATTGAGCTCAACTGAGCTGGGCTTGAAATATAAGCTTAGCTCAACCCTAAGCCTGTATTTGCAAGTGTTGGTAAAACTTCTTTCGAACTGACGCATGCGTATGAAGTAAATTGGTCACAATATATTTGTCAAATAACCTAACCAATGTCATATTTGCTACCTATCAGTTTTACAAGAAATTTCATCTGATCTACAATCTGTCACAAAGCGAACGGTTTCTTTAAAAAGACGAAATCTGTGTATAAACTCATGATCTCTCCAACATACGCTCTCTATACACCCGAGGCCTTCTCGGGTGTTGTACGATTCCAATAAGTTCCAAAAAATCCTTATCATCGGTTAAAATATCCATAATCAGCTTTGACAAACTTTTAATTCAGTAATCAATTAAGTACAGGTTATGTTTGCAAACAATTCATTCAAATTTGAGCCACGGAACATGATAACAATTTATGTTCCGCGCTTAAGCTTACATTAAATCTGCCCTCCTGGAGGCTTTACTAAGCTTAAGGTTTAAATGGAGCTCCACCGTGAGCCAACTTTGTACAAAAGCAATCTGACGCTGAACCTGAGTTCACACTTGAGCCTTCACTAAGCTACAATTGTACAACCGGTCCTCAATGTTTTATGAACGCTCACTCTGTACCCAAGTATAACTCTTCCACTCAAGGTTTTGTGTTGTGAACGCAATATAGCTGTGATTTGTTTTTTCTCCATTTGTGTTCAAAGTTCAAAATAAAACATAACCCATCTTTCGTGAAATTTTTGGATGTGGTTGTATAATTTTTTTCAATATTTCAACCTTTGGAACACCTCCCTGGAAAACAACCAATGTGTGGCTTCAGACCTTTTACCTTTCAGGTGACGATATGGTGATTCTGTCCTGTAGTTTTTCCTTCATGTATGAAATTGAGATTGTAGCGTTATCGGCGACGGACAGATGTGGTATATTTCCTAATTAGTGCGGAAAGTTCCACTTTTCCGCGATTGCAGTGAGGAAAAGACACTTTTCGCACGAGTGAGGAACGCTATTTTTTTAACGAGCGTGCGGAACATGTAAAAATAAAGAAACCACATAATATTGAAATTTTATTAATCTTTATTCAAGCATAAAGAGAAACTACAACATATTCTACTACCACTAAATGTGCAGGCGAGCCTTGTCCTGGACAACTCAAGCCAAAGTTCCGACACTGAGGCCACTGGCGGGCCCATTGTGCCATTCCTGCTACCTAGTCATCCATGAAGCCGAGCCCTTCAATAAAGGCCACAACCCTTTTCATTGGATGCCTGCTTGTGTCTCCAGGAGCCATGACAGTGACTCCGAAGATTCGCCTGCGTAATACAGCCCAGTGTGGACACTCTAAGAGAACATGAACTGACGTTTCATCAGTCATGCCGCAACCCCTACATAGGGAACTTTCCTCTACTCCTAGATTGTAGAAGTGCTTCCTCATAAAGCAGTGCCCTGTTAGGAGTCCTGCTATCTTCTTTAGCCTCACACACAACATATTCTACTACTTATGATTAATATTAATAATGAATTAGCATTTTGATTCATTCTGTAAGTTGATCGCTGATGCTATTAGTTTTTTTTTCGTTCAATAACATCGCTTGATGAATCTATTGCTGCTTCGATTGTTTGTGTCGAGATATTTGTTGTGACAAAATTGTTGTTGGAAGGAGTAGCCCTATATATACATGTTTTTTGTCGGTGGATAATATTTTTCCCCGCATTTCAGTTGATTCTTCTAAATACCCTTCAGCCAAGGCTGTCGATTTCCAGCCTCTTCATCTTTTTATACTGGTAATACTTTCTCCATCATCTGCCAATAGGGTAGCCGAAGACAGCAGAAAAGTGCGGCCCGTATATAATTAGGGGTGAACGTTCCCCTAAATTTGGTATTATCAATATAAAAGTTACAGTGTGACAAATGTGTATACTTTTTTTGATATTATACGCACTAGTACGGGAAAGTGGCACTTTCTAAACTAAAATGAGTGCGGAAAAGTTCGCAAATGGAAAATAGTATATTAAAGTATAAGTGTATATTAATGTCTTCAAAACACGCGCGATTTTTTTTTTCGAAACAGAGCAAGTGTTTTAAAGACCAGTTATCCACGAATACTTTACGCTATTTTATTTACTGGTGCACTTTGAAATTATAAATACTGGTCCATAACTACTACCGCAACAACAAGAAATGGAAATCATAGATGGAAATAAGAACTAAATAATGTCAAATGGTTGAATTCGTGATTTATATGATGTATACCTTGCGTTGTCATGGAAATGAAAAAAACATAGACTAATTTGTATTTCGATGGAAGTTCAACCTCATTGAGTTCTGTGAATGTCAATAGTATTGATTTAAATACCATTTCCTAAGATTTAAAAATCAAAATATCAATATTTCAAACAATGCCACTTTCCATTTTAATTTATAAATTTGACATTGTTAAATATTGTTCGAATAAAAGTTTTGACGTTACAAACTACTCCTGTCAGATCAATAGTAAAAAAATTGTCATTTAGACATGATTTAGACCATAGATTTAGACTTCGTTTCTCGAGTTGTTGATGTTGCCACGATAACTTTAAAACACGCGCGTTTTTAAAGTTCGATTTAAACATGCTGAGGCGTGCTTTAAATAGGTAAAATGGTTCACCAATAAAAAAAAGTATTTTCTAACACATTTATTCATTACACCATATCTATTTCATTGTTTGCCTTGTTTATTTCGTGTTTAGAGTATTTAAAGCGTGGTTTAGGCCCCTTAAATGTTGTTGAAACTGTGATTCAGATAGCTTGAGTGTTAATAGATACAGCGTTAGAGCATAACTAGTGATGGAATACTTCAACAGTCTTTTCATAAATAAATACAAATTGCCAAATTATAATTAAGTTTATTGGAATATATAAGATATATTGATGGGACCGTAAGTTCTTGGTGTCTAGTAGGAGGTGAAGAGGTAATGTATGCAAACCATATAATATTACCCATATGGGAAAGCTCAATGGAACTTCTCAATGACAAGTGTGTGTTTTTTGTCTCCAGGCAAGCGCTCTGCAATCCGAGCTTCATCATGTGAGTGGAGAACTCAAAATCACAGACGGGTACATTGAAATTATGCTTATGTTTTGTTCTTGAGAAGCAGAGGCTGGTGGCCGATGTAAACACATTTCAGTTATTCTAATCTATTCAACCAAGTAGCTCATCATGAACTTACTAATTAACTTCATACAATTTTGATTTTCCGCGAAAAGTCTATTAAATTTTTTTTTCCACGTCACTTTTGTTCCAAGAATTGCACTGTGGTACAGAACAATAATCAATATTAGACGTCATTATAGGAGCGAAGAAGTTGCTTAGCCTTTGAAACGGTAATTTATTAACACTTAATGATTGCGAACAGCACAGTAAATTATAGCAACAACAAATGATAAAAGCAGATCAAATAGAAACACTTAATAAATAATGATAAGCAAACGTTACAAAGGTGTGGTGGGATATCAGAAACTAGCTCACATTGGAGCCACCAGAGTGCGTATTGCTTCTCTCGAAATGCCGAAATGCCAATTGTGAATGGATGCGTTAGGAAAAAAGGTGAAAAATGTGAGTCATTTGAGCTGAGTTTTTGGAGGTGAAAGGGACGTCGTAGTGAAAGTGAAAAAATACTGCATGAGAACCTGAAACTATTGTGATTGGCATCCAAGCGACCATAATAAAAATATTCAAATAGTGGCGGAGGTGAAAAAACTTTCTTCAACAATTTTTTGTTTCAGTTCCCAGTGGTGAGATGACTTGTTCCCATCGACTTTGCCACTGGAATTATAATTGGAATTTTATTTATAAAGACAAATATTATTTTTTCAGAAAATTTAATCATAAACAAAAATCGATCTTCCTATTTGAAAGGACGGAAAAAATTGTTTAGACGAAAAACAGAGTAGCTGTAGCTTGTAGACAATTTAATGTCGAGCAGCTCCATTTAATTGAATTTTCACAGGTGAAAATGACGATGAACGAACTGTTAATCAAACAAAAATTCTCCTCTACTTTTAGGGCATGAAATATCAATACTGGGAAAAAAATCATACCCACCATTATTGTAGGAAATTCAGTTCTAAACTTTTTTGCGATTACCATTTTTGATGTGAAATTGGAAATAAATTACATATTCAATAAACAAAACTTCACTTTTCAATTCAAGCTGGGAGTGGATCTAGTAGCACGCGAAACAAAATTTAGACTGCGAATAACCCCTCCAACGAATTCTGAAAGAAAATTGCTACTTTCTCCATTTCAAATACTAATCCTATTGTGCGTTTCGATTTTCACTGAATATATTATGGCTGTTGTTTTTAACTGTGGTGGATATTGTGAAGAAATTTTATTGCGAATAAAATTCAGAATACTTCAATTATTGGCTGAATATTATTTACACGATGGCGAATCGTTGTGTACTACGCAAACAATTAAGTATTAGGGATGATTACAATATTTCCACAGGAAGGCAGCAAGTTCTGAATGGTTCTCCTGTTAAACAGTTCTGTCATTCCCATTCTGATTGAAATACAAATCTATATTATTAACAATTAATTAACAATGTGCAGCATACATGTTTATAATTTAATATTGACGGCAACTGAAATTAATTCTCTGACTAATAAATAATTGTAGGATGATTATATTTGTTAAATTTGAATTTTAATACAGCACGGCACTGTTATTGGAATCAGTGACCTTTGCTGTGTATATGGTTATCCTTGTTTTGAAATGAGAGACTCGATTTGGATATTGCCTTTGAGCAAAGTGGGTTATCAATATAGCGGGTTATTCATCTACTCTGTTCAATGATGGATTGCCAACAAACCATTCAGTCGGTATATCTAACTTTTTAATAAATTTCTGGTAAAATGAATATTACTCACTTCGTTTTGTGCTATGCCTTTATATAGGACGCTCTGTATACCCTTTGCAAGTCTTTATTCAGATGATAGTGGTGGTGATGATTATGATTTTCTATTTATCAATGAAGATGATTCGTATTAACAGTTCAACATTTGATAAACATCCTTTTTATCCAATTTGTTGGATAAATACTCGAACACACATATCGTCTGTCAATAATTTCAGCATGTGTCATGCAATAGTCAATACACAAGCGCTACTTTCTCTATTTACATAATAAAAGATTCAGTGGCACGAATCGCTGAAACTGTGTGGCGAATCAATACATTCATCCGCACCTTTCCTTAAATAACAACGAAACCTCTAGACAAACAAAACGGAGTATCCGTTCTTATAGAAATCGAAAATGTTTCAGCAAATTAATAATTCGTGTGAAACGGTTTGTTCATGAATGTTCCGTAGTTCATGCCGCTTTAGAAGCAGCACGAAAATTTTAATGATATGTCAACAAGTAGAAGGTCGATTTCATTTTCATCCAAAAACGATTCGGCTGGTGTTATTTAAAGTAGCAAGAGATTGACGTTATATCTAGTTGGAAAAACAAAACTTGACGTATTTCCAGACGGGTTGGGTATTTTTTTGAATATAATATCTAGTCACGTGAATGTTACATCCAATTTTTTGCTCCTTCAATAGTTACTTATATAGAGTGGTGATGAAATACGATTTAAATTGTAAGAAACTCCCAAGCAATTGCTTGGATCTCCCAAACGGTGGATATACAGGATGGAACGGATCTCGTGAACCATAATAGTTCATTCATTCATTCAAACGTTTGGGTTGTGCTCAACAGCCCGGGCACTTGAACCATAATAGTTACCACATCGATTAAACGGGTGAAAAGATTAGTATATTGATCGAAAATCACATTGTTCGGAATATATATTGTGTCACAAGGGCAAAACATTAGCTTTATTAGACTATTAAATCGTAGTTAAGAGTTGCTAACGCGTTTTCTTTTCTGCTTGGATTATAAAAGCATATAGGAGCTGCACTTCGCCTTATTTTGCACTTGTGTTCTGGTACACACTTTTAGTGGACAAGTACGCTTGCTCTATATAATAATTCACTTCTCAAAGCTTTGAAGAAATGTATCACAATAGTTATTTTCCTAACAAGTGAGGAAAGTGATATTTTCCCGCACGCGACTGCAGTTGACCCGAACGTCGCGGAGCGGAGTTCGGGCATGCGGTCAAGGGCGGAAAAGACACTTCACGCATGAATAGGGAACATTATTTTTTCTATGACCGTACATGCAAAAAATATATCAACCCATTTTTCAATAATTATTTCATTTCAGCATACATATACAAAGCTTTAACTGAAAACTACTTATTATTATAAATATGATTATTAAGAAAACAATTTGTTACCTTCTGTAAATCACTTGAAATTGCCAGTCCAGTGGAGTTATTTGGTGTTAACTGGTAAGTAGATGACATCGATGAGGATGGCATCAGTTGCAGGTCGCATAAAGATGATATAACGATCACGGTAACGACAAAGGTTTTAAGTCATTTGTAGATGGAAGAATTTCATTTCATATATTTCGTAAATATTTATTTACCTGTTGTAACAATGGTTATAACTTACGAAGTAGAAAACTATCTAATAAGTTCAAACTTTGCATAATTTTACTTTCCCGCACTAGTGCGGGATTTCAAAACTAAAATGCGTGCGGGGAAATGGGTTGAAACGCACGGTCGTAGAAAAATAATATGTTACGCGACATCTCGGGTTATGCGTTCACTCTTTTTCCTTGTCTTGTTTCCTGCATGTGTGACACGCATAACAAATAACCAAAACAGTGAGAAAAAACTTTGACATTCACTGACGTTTAATAAAAAAAATCACGTGAAACGACAAAGTCATCGAGTGAAAGATGATGAAAAACTTCAAAAATCGTGATGCCATGAATTTTCTGCCCTTGGGTTGCTGAGAAATACTTTCCACTCTATTTTTGCAGTTCATATGATTTGCTGTCCTGTAAGGTGGCTGAAAATAATTTGTAATGTTTTTTGGATCCCGAGATACCTACTTGACAAAATCCGAAAATGGCTTTTATTGTTTTCCAAATGGACCGTTGTTATTTTAGAAGGTATCATGAAAATTGTCACCACCTCTTTTTATTTAATAAGGTTTTTTATGAATAACAATCAACTCCATTAGAACGTTTTGTCTTGGAAGGGTCATCATTAACTTTGCTTTTTCGAATAAGGACAAGAATTTTTTGAAGCAGTCTTTGTATAATAGCGTATTCGACTGGTGCAAATTGGAAACTTTGAATTGGATGTGTGGTTATAGAAAGAACTGGCGCTGTATCAGTTCAAATATGAACAGAGAATATGCGAAATAGATTGGTACCCACTTCCCTTTTTTTTTGTTCGGATCGTGTAATGTTGTTGAAATTCAATTGAAAACCCATTCAATGGTTCCTTTTTTGGAAATAATTGCTCACCAATGACTAACTTGCTTATCTCAGTTTAAATTTGCTCTTCTAATAGCAATTCTAGTACCGATGGGTGGAGAATTTGCATTTGAAAAAGAGAGTTGCAAGAGAGTTGAACTTCCAACTCCTGGTATGTCATTGATTCAAATCAATTTCAGCATGATAGAACCGCTATTACAAAAGAATACAGCTCTATTAATAATTCTTTCGACTGGTTCTGCATAGTTGGAATAATTAATCCTACAAGAAAGCAAGATAGTTTGCATTACCTCCATATTTCACCTTTCTTAAAAATAACAGATTCAAAACTCAATTTTCGGAGTAGGTTCATTTCTTATTATTCTATGAAGACAAAAATCAGTTGGAATTATGTTGATCTTGAATTGGAATACTATAATCTGATACGCTCACTTTCAATTCAGCTGAAACTGTTTTAACAGAACTAATTGCAAAATTCTATCTGGTAATGAAATATTTTCGAGAACGGAGTCAAAGAGAAGACAACAGACGTAACAAAAGAGACAATAATGTTCCTAAATTGAAATAAAATACAATTTAATGGTACGAAACTTTTCCCTTTGTGTTTATATTACAAATTAAAGGGGAACGTAGTTAATTAAAATGGATATAATGTGAGACTTCAAAAATTTTGATTCAATTGTACAGGTGAGTTTTCCTTTTTTTGAAAAATAAAAGACATTGGAAAATTGATTGACAATACTCCTGAATTTGAACAGGGGATGGAAAAAAAGGAGAAAAGAAAAAAAGTAGATAGGGAAGAGAAGAGGAAAGTGGAGGGAAGGAAGGAGAGAGAATGGGATAGAAATCAAACAGGAGAAAAGAAAGGAAAAGGGAGGAAATAAATTCAAATTCAATCGAGAATGGTGAGGAGAGGAAAGAAGTGGGAAAAGAGAGATGAGCAGTGGAAAAGGGAAAAAGAAATCAAAAAGAGAAGGAAGAACGGAGAAAAGGATGGGAAAATATTAATATCGAAGCACTACCAACTACACTCTCCATTTACATTTGGGAAATATAAATTGTTCAATGCTGTTGGGATATAGAGGTTTTGCTTCTCCTAGTGATATTTTTTTCTACGACTGCTATGGAAAATAGTTCTTTTCCCACAATTCACGAAGCTACAAAGTGTCGCTTTGCCTAATCCATGGGAAAGATTGCCTAAGCCGTGGGAAAGATTTTTTCCCACGCCACATATTATATTCAAATGGATAATTAAATAAAATCGACCAAAACTTAGTATGCTACTGTCATCTTTCAATACCTACTTAGTTATCACAAAACTGTCAGATTATATTAGAAGTTTTTAAATCGTAAAAGGTAGTTTCAATCGTGCTTTGATGAAAAACCCAATTTTTATTGAAAATATTAGTTTAACAAGACATATAATATAAATAATATGGATACTGATAATAGGGACGATTTTAATAATACTCCGCCAGAGATATTGGAAAAAGCTGCAAAAGTAACTTTAGATTTGTTGCGGCAATTTCAAAAAAAATATAAATTGGCAAACGGAAAATTTGTAGAGTGGCAAAGGAATACAAAACTAAAATCTTTTTCGGAAAGTGTACTTTTGGTATATTTAGAAAAGTCGTAAAAAAAATTAAATGCGTGTACACTTTGGTCACAGTTTGTGCAGTTGTAGAAAAAGTAAAGTGTGCAACATGTGAAGAAAGTACTTTTCTCACTCGTGTGTTTGCGGCACTCGCCATTCGGGATCGTTCCACACTTCCACACTCGTGAGAAAAGTTGAACTTTCCCCACTAGTTGCACAATATTATACTATATTCGACGTAACAGATCAATAATTGGAAATTTTTCATTTAGATGTTTTCCAATCTGAATATACTGTTGAGGCGAAGATTTTTTCGCAAAATCAGTCAAAAACTCGTGGGTCTGTACAGTTCACCGGACCATACATCCAATAAACCCAAACAAAATTTATTGAGAACCGCCTTTTCACCTATCAATTTTGTCTTTATCCAAGTAACACAATAAGCATCTAAGTAGATTCGGAATCGATTTTGTAATCACTATTTAAGCTAATACGCAATTAAAATCGTCCACTGAAGCTTCTACATGTAACATTCATTACGTAATCGCTGCCTAAAGAAAGCGCGCGATTTGTTCGGTCTAAGCTTACATTTTCCACAGAGTGTACTGACTGATTCACACCTTGTCAACGCTGGGATTTTAACCAGAGCTTTCCAATCTTCTGCGGGTAAATCAGAGTGCATTGCCTCTTAAGGAGCAGTCGTTAAATATAAAATTAATATTGGAAATTTATTCCAACAGTTATGTGAGTGTTTACAAAAATGAACATCGCCAACTGTGATGACAGAGATCTTTCTTTCCATATATTATGACAATTGTTGATGTTTTCAAGATTGGAAGATATTATTGTGAACCATTAGAAATCTTTGAAAATCTTATTTTTTGTGAAATGTGAATGAAATACATTTGGTCTTCATTGTATTCATTAACCTTCCGTAGCTAATATGAATAATTTTAACAAGAAAGCTAACATCCGTCTCTGAAACCGACTAAAAAAAACCTAACTAACAAGTGGAAAAAAACATGACCTTGAAATGTAATACTTTAGGGTATGATTTGGAAAATTGTATTTTTTAATAAGATTAAAATAACAAACAAATTGGGGTGGGAAAAAAATTCCTCCGCTGTAATTTTGATACTGAGTCCACTAGCCCTAGAAAATCAGCTATTGATGATGGCCATGCGCGTTCGCGATTTCTTTGGGAATAATCGGGAATTTTCCTAGGCGTCGGTTTCACAGACGCCGTGTTAGCTACGGATGGTTAAGCATTTTTCTATGCCACAAAGAAGATTCATCGAATTGAAAGCTAGATAGCTGTTTGTAATGCCTTATAAAGTTTTTAAAATCAAAAATCAACTTAACGTAACGCTTCCTTCATCTATAGGTCTGTTCCAACCGCAATAGGAAACAATCAGAGGAAAACTGGTCTCAGCAAACAACCAGTTCACTTCCGCGTAATTTCTATCACTTATTGCAATGGTGGAGTATTCTCTGATCGTTACTGATCGTTTCTAATCGTTTCTGATCGTTTCTGACAGTTTCTTATTGCGACTAGAACAGACCTGATGTTTCAAAATTATGAGGTTGGCGAAAAAGAAGAATAATATGATATGGTTCTAGTAATAGATGGACTTCAATTTTATATGTTATGGTTTATAATTATCTATTAATAAAAAATAAACAATTTTAAAGTTATTGAGACCTTGAGGAACGGATATAAAATGTTGTGTGTTCTCCCCGAGGAATAGGAACAGCAGCGATCATTATAATGGTCACATGGACGTATTGGTATTAGCCTATTGAAAAAGTATCCCGCGACAAGGCCCAATAAAGAGACTTGGTCCAAGAACCAGCAAGGTGATCTTCTGCGTCTATAGTTACCTCGCCTGTAATATGCACCCGTACGTCCAACTTTTCGTAGTATTGTAATTTTTTTAACATTCCATCCTCTTCTTTCCATGATCTTGAACCAGTTCTGGAATATCATGGAGCTTTTTACCTGAATTGAGATTTACAAACGCATCAAGGTTGGGTAGAGACATTTTTTCGAATTTATTTCCATTCGAAATCTCAATTCATTCCCATACAGAACTTCATAGCAATGCTTTTCAATGGTACTAATTGATACACATGAAGGCATTTTATGACCATACAAAATTCCAAATCTGCTATATATTTATTTTGACATTATTTGAAACCATTATTTCTATTTTCCTTGCTACATCCAATATTTATTAGCAATCATTGCTACTTGGCTGCAATATCTAGTATCAAAAGAAAGTATGCTAAGAATATGCCAAACTTTCGCTTTTTTTGAATTATATGCTTCGATCTAAGGCGGAATGTGTTAGACTTGGCTTAATTATTCAGGAACATTGTTTCGATCAATACCAAGCTGCTTTCCCATATATATGTGTGGTATATCTATATTTCTATTAAGAAATAAATTGAACATGGCGGAACGGAATTGATATTTAATATTCATAAAATTCAGTGAAAATTGAGTTAATATGAAAATCCTTATGGTTGCCAAACAGTATTATACATGTATATTGGGATATAAAACACATCCGGGGGCTACAATAAAACCTCCATAACTCATGTTTAGGCGTTGGCGTATTTGATGTGTAAATACTCTCTTTGATTTCTTCAATTTGGCTCTGCAGCACCGGCATGATAAAATTTGCTCGTAAAAATATCGCCAGGTCTGATGACTCGAGTTGACACGTGTTACCTATTGAGTGAACTTATGATTTTTGTTTGAATTCCTTATGATTGTTTGATTTTGTTGAATACAGTAGCGGAATTTAGCCCCATTTTATGTCTTCAAATGACTCTGAAGATGTTTTAAGGATTCCGTAACCAGAGGATGAGAAACGTACTGAGACTGTCCGTACATCCGTCTGTCTGGCTTCTGTCATCAGGCTCTATCTCATGAACAATATGGTTGAAATAATACCCTTCTTGGTGTGCATCATAGATTGTGACGTATATCCGGGTTTTCGGCAAGTCGTTTAATTTATATGCTATTTTGACATATATCTAATTTTAATTTGATAAATAAAATCATCAGGATCGTATCAGCCAAATTCGAAAAGGCTATGAAATTAATAATTACCAGCTTCTTTTTTTGACTGAAAATACTTGAGAACTTTCAAAATGCTGATATTTTTCCGTGTATCCATGCATGTTTTTGTATTATTTGAATAAATATAACAAAAAGATTAATATTCACTTTTCATAAATGATAATTGACCGTGAACAACAAAGTACAGACCTATCGAGAACTGTCAGAGTGACAGTAGAAAAAGACGTAAGACACATTGGCGCTACGAAAGTTACGTCTTCATAGTATTTTAACCTCGCGATTGATAGGTTGCGCTTGCGCGTAATCTAAACATCAACCAATCAAATTTTTGTAAATCAAAGATTAGGGTTAACGTTTGTAATACATTTAAACGGTTCATTATTGTGATATTTTGATTGGGATTAATCACAGACCTACCTTTTTTCCATTTCTTCCTACGTAATGTGTTAGAAGGACATTAACAATCGATGACGCACACCAAAAAGGGTATTATTTCAACCATAACAACAAATACTGAAAACAATAAATATTTGAAAAAACATAATTTCTTAGCTCGATATTGATAGGGCCAGCAAGTAGCTGGCACCGTGTCTCCCGCATAGAGATACCACAAATAGAGGCAGCACGCCAACTCGAAACCCATCAGCATCTAAGAGAGGGATAGAAAGTCGTAGGCATAGTTTATTTATACAGACAAAGACAAAGAAACCTCTAATCGTCTGGCTTTTTCCCTATCATCGGCATGTATTACCTCTATGGTCTCCTGTCTAGTGAACAGGAGATTGCTAGTTTGAATGTCACTGCAGCCTCATGGTTTTTTTAACTGATGATACTAGGCGAATCTATGAATATGAATCACCAAAGGTAAATCAATCAGCTGAATGAAATAAATTAGCCTCAATTGTATGAGTTGATACAGATAGTGGTACGGAGCCCTTTGTGCGCGAGTACGAATAACACTTTGTGGATTATAATACAAATTTCTAATTTATTGGTAGTTATACTTTTTTCACATCAACGGTAATAATTTTTTCGAATTTTAATGAGCTAGTGGCTTGGTAAAAGGGGGTTCGTGAACTTTTTGTAGTGCATGTTCTTGAAAAAAAAATTATAATCTTTTAATAGCAAGGAGCTCCCACCGGTCTTAGGTGAACAAATAGCCAATATAAAGGAGATGTCTCCTAGTGACCTGTCCACCTTCCTGAGAAGGACAGGATGGACGATGAACTAGGAGGACAACTCCTCGGGAGGATGTACAATGGGTCACATGTGGCCTAAGTGCTGGAGCCTACACTCACCCTCCCCACTCTACAGATACAGAGATACGCCTCAGAAACTTTTCGGAGAATATTTTCCAAAAAACAATGACCAAGGGAAAATAACTACTCATCGGGATATATGTGACCCGATAAATATTGAATTACACTTCCTATTTAAACGGGGTTGGTATAACTAGAAGAAATAATTCGATGGTCTAAGTGTTTTACCCAAATAAAATTTGATGCTTCCACAGGATATCTGATACAATAATTTGCAATTTTTTTGGACGTTGGTCTTCATATTTTGGTTCAGATTCCGTCAGTATAGATCACAAAGTACACCATCTAACAAGAGACGAAAGCTTTGTCGGTTCCTCTGAAGTCTTTCAAGATATTGAGCGGACTTACGTCGAGGAATTGAAACATAAACTACCTGATACACTGAGAAAAGTGGCACGAGTATTGATCCGAAATAAGAACATAAATACATCAATACACTGAGAAAAATAGTGGTGTTGTTGAGCATCCCTTGCAATTAGGTCTATAGACTATTTTTTCCAACTACTAATATGAGAACACCTTATTATTCATCTCATGTGTCTGATGATAAGTAGCTCATTTTTAACCTCACCTTAAAATAATACACGTTGAACTGAGGGGAATAAACTGAAATGACGACTTGATATTGACAGAAAAATAATTAATTCACGCATGTGCACACAAATTTGCGATCACGAGAACTACTTTCTTTCGCCTATTGTTAGATGGTGTACTCTCTGGTATACTTTGTATATTGGATTCATACAATTTCCCTAAATTATTTCCGATAAACTCTCAGCATACGGTATTTTCAAGTTTAAAAAAATTATATCAGTGGAAATATCAGTAGTAGAATCTCTAGAATCTCTAGGAAATATCAGTAGTAATACTATAGTTCTTCAAAATAGTAAGCCTATTCATCAATAACTGGTTGTATTATCAGGAAAACTGTCAGTTTGACAGTTTGGTAAATTCGACCTTGAAGCGGGAGGGTTATTCTGTCAAAATGACACGATTTGTTATGCAGGAAGTTTAAGATGTATAACCGTATTTATTTTAAAGAACGTGTTGTATTTTAAACGTGTAGGTATGTATTGAGTAAATTGGGTGAATATAAACAATTCATTAATTTGAATACAAATTGGGATGACAATCCGAATCGACTCATTTTTTATTGGTGTCAAAATTTGACGTCCTGTTAGATTGTGTATTGTTGTATATTGATGTCGATGTGGTTACTATGGAAATTAAATTATCGTGAAATTTTTGACTAGTAGATATACTCTATCTATAATCAGGTATTACCAAAGGTAATACCACGAGTGCTACAAATTTTATCGATAATTTTTTCTTTTCCACGGAAACTTGTTTATTTGGCAAAAATATGAAAACAAACCGATTGATAAAATCACTAGTCCGTTAGGACGAGGGATTTTATCTAAATTCGGTTTGTTTGAATGTTTTTGCCTCAAATAAACAAGTTTGAGTCATGAAAATAAAAAATTATCTTTGAGCAACACGCTTGAAGCATTCTCTATGACAAAATTTTGAGTATTCATCAAGACCCGAGGAGTAATTAATAAGATAACTTTTTACTTTGTAGATATCAAGAAATTGATTGTCAATCTGAGGTTCAATAATTTAATAATTTCAATCAAACAAATATTATTCATTTTTATTTAAAACTCCAGTTGTACAATTGGCAAGTAAATTGAATCGTTAGATACAAAACCAAATCTTCGCGACAATTTCAATCCAGTTGTCAGCTTGACGTTTAATTAATTTTTAATAAAAAATAAACACCAAACTGAAAACACCACATGTAGGGTATTATCGCTGTAATCCCGAGGTGATTGGATGAAATTTTGAAATTGAGTAATTTGATTGGTTACTATAATTAGTAAACAATTATCAAAGGTAATACTACGAGTGCTTCAAATTTTATCGATAATTTTTTCTTTTTCACGAAAACTTAGATATTTATTTTGAAAAAATATGAAAACAAACCGATTGATAAAATTTATCTAAATTCGGTTTGTTTGAATGTTTTTGCCTAAAACAAACAAGTTTGAGTGATGAAAATAAAAAATTATGTGATAAAACTTGGAGAGCGAGTTGTATTAGGAAGATTATTTTTTTCAACAATTAAACATTTTGTATTGAGTACCTGAATGTTCAATATTCTCTTGGGTGATGGCAGTGAATCGATTTGTGCTCATTTTTCAATAAACTTCGAAGCACTTTTAGTTGTTAATAATGACAAATTCAAAGTAAAATTTTGACGTGTCAATGTAAACAAGGTATTATCGATGAGGAAGCAGAATTATCAGTAAAATAATACCGAATAATTGGCTAGAATAATGTATTGCTATTGGTTAAAACCAACAAAATGTCAGATTTTGACAAGTGGAAAAAATCAAAATTATACGTTGTAACTTAACTGAATTGATCGTTTAAATTGGTTGAGAATTATAGGCAAAAAGTAATCATTATTCTCATTGGTATTAATGGGTATTAACAAAGAGTTATCCTGTTGTGTAATTATTGTTATTTGGAACTGACCTTAGTGAAGTTTTATGGTGGAATCTATTTTCATAGGTTACCTGAATAAGTTATTTTTCCTCCAAAATAATTATTTTGTTCGACTTTCCCACAGCTGCTTACATTGGAGTATGTTGTCATGAAGGAGTATTATCATGTCATCAAGAGTGCATTCGAAATCACTCTGGGAGTCACACCGAGTGCACACCAGCCGTTCGAAAACGAATTATTATATCACCCAGAGAGCACTCTCTCTTAACCAACTCTTCCGCTAGGTAAATTTCACTCCTGTCATTCCTTGTCAGTTTTTTGTTGAGTTGTTCACTCTTAAGTTGCTTTCACCACCTGCACTGTGTCGTTTTTGCATATTATTATACCTACATTTTTCGAGAATCGCGAATATGAAATTCCACTAATTCCAGTTAGCTTATGATGAAAATGGCGAAATTTATACACCAGTTCGTTCAAAAAACACACCGATAAAATTCACTCTATTGACCACGTGACCATATACCTACTCTCATCCCTTTGGGTAAAGTTTAACTATTTTTCGAACGCACTCCTAAGCAGTCAGTTCTTATGTGATCAGAGAATACCTGAAATACCAAAACTGAGGAAAAACAACATTGTCTTCCCATTATGGGTCCAAGGACATACTGGAGTAGAAGGAAATGAAATAGCGGATGTGAAAAATAAGAGGGAGAATAAAACATTCTTCGAGAGACTAGAACTTTTACGCTCCATCCGTACCAATATAACATTGGAATAAGTATGCGGAAAGGAGAAGACTGGATTATTGGAAAAATAGGTCTGAAACGATCCAAAATATTCCTGGAAAACAACAAGCGGATAGGATCGAAATGATGCTTCAATCCAGATGGAAGTTTTGACCGAATCCATACGGAACAATGCTGCCCGAAGTGAAACCTTAGTGAGCTCAAACGTGTGGAGGAGGAATAATGTAGATTCGCTGGAATGAAAAGAGAAACATTCATTCACAAATTTGCAAGATGCATGTCACTGATGGTTCTCAGGGCACAATACATTGGAAACTGTTGCTTAAAAGAGGAAAGACTATGTGAACTGAGGACTAAGGATATTTTTGGATATTTTTGAAGCCTACCAGGAATAGGACTGGAGAAACAACGGAAGCAACGGAATTCGCTATTGATGGTCTTTTTTTTGAATGAAAAAATCATGGTAGAGTTGATACTAAACGTTAAGTTGATTGAATTTGGATTCTTGTCTATAATAAAAAATGCGTAAAGAAGGTTATATATATATATATATATAAAATATAAAGCTCCGTCTCGGAAACAATTTAACCGGCACTGTGTCATGCAGGGCCGAAATAAGCAGGTAATGGACCAGAAAGAGCCGCATTTGGTTGAAAACCAACATGAGATAACCGTAAGCTATTACGTAGGGTTTCTGTTGGGGTTCAAGTTAATCTTAGTCAATTTATGAGTCGATAAAAAATAATGAGAATAGAGGGAGCAAGCGCAATATTAAATAGTTATAAGTAATGTCTGAGAAAGAAGCAAGTGAAAATTGAAATGAGTCACGCTACTTGTGAGGTATGAAACTCTTATTTTGAATATCATGAGTGTGACACCCACTTAAATTTTGAGGATAATTATATATTTTGTATAGATATTATAAAAGGGCAGTGTAGCTGATCTATGGAATGTAACTTTAGTAGAAACACTTTATTAGTTTTGTGAGTACGGTTATGGATATGAACTTAATGTCAATTTGAATAATCAATGAATAATTTGTTAATCAATCCTCAGGAGAAAAACATATAGATTGAATGTGAGTGGCTATGGTAATATTCATTAGAATTAATCTGAGACGTATTTTGACAAGAGATGAGAATGAAAATCGAAGTGGAAATATCCCATCGAATCTTCGGAATGTATTCAACCGTGAAATGGAGAAAAGTAGATACATTTGAAGCATATAGAAATTGGAGATGAAAATTATACCACAAAAGACGTATTCGGCGCCACAGACAGGTCGGTCATTTTGTGATGGAGAGCAAAAAGGTGAATTTGAATATTGGCAAAGTATTTTGTGTTTATAATTTCGAAAATCATCGAAAACCTCCCATAAGTTATCATTCACATGCTCCAATTATTGATTTATACAGGGCGTTAAGCCGATTTTCACGAAAATTTGGTTATAAATATTCGGAAGTTCTATATTATAACCTCACATCGTTATAATGGGGGAAATAAGTCAGGTTATGTTTGAGCGACCAGGGGTCGCGACGCAAAAGATCTGACCGTTATGTTACGTTATGTTGCGTTGCTTTGTTATATGCCTTGCTTGCGTGCGTGTGCTCTCTCCTGAGTCTCTCTCTCGTTTACCAAGCAGCGATTCATATGGTTCGGCCGGTAATCGAACCCGGGCCGCCCGCGTGAAAGGAGAGCATTCTACCACTGAACTAGCATCGGTGATTATTGAAATTCTATGCAAAGCTGGTATTCGCAGTGCTGGTGATCTACTTGAATTTGTTAGGATATATTTTTACTATTATTTCCATAATTTTTTTGCGCGATCGATCTTTTTTGTTTATTCACAGCATCGGTTGTCAGGACGGTAGGTTGTGTTTACTGGTATCTAAGTTTAACACGGCGGTGAGTGATTCACTTACCGTTCAGACGTCGAAAAGTAATGAATAGCATAAAAACAATTTCACCAAAATGCAAAATATATTTTAAACTGATCGAGAAGTATAAATGTCACTTTTGACATTTCGTTCATTTCGAAGAAATTTAAATTATTTTATTCGGAATTTATTTCAATACGATCGCGCAAAAAATGGTGTAAGTATCTCGAACGTTAAGGGTAATTACAACGTTTGCATGTAGATTCCTCTCGTAAAATTGGACAAAATGATAGGACTAAGGGATCTAGCACATTTACTTTTCGAAATACAGGGTGTTGAAATTTTGAAAACTTGAATGTTTCAATTGGATAACTTTAAAATGGATGGATAAATTGGTTTGACATTTGGCAGGTTGTTTTTAAATGTAAAAGGGCATATTTTGATAGAAATAGAAGTTTGTGCAACTAGTGTGGATATGATGGCCATAGCGCACGAGCACGAAGTTCAAGTACGATATGGACAATCCACACGAGTCGAACAGCATATCTTTTCTACGACCATTTTAAGAAAAAATCTAGAAAATAAAAATTTCTATAAACTGTAATATAACTTCAAATTGAAAATTTAACAATTAAATTTTATGTTTCCACTAATTTTTTGTGGTAAACGTACAGTTCTTGTCCAATTTGTATAATTCTACGGTTCCCCTTTTTAAAATATACGATGCTGTTATAAGTAGGTCGGACTCCCTCATTAAGGGTACCGTACCATTATCTATAATAATGCATATTCTGCTGAATATTTCAAACGTCTATCTGTTGTCGTTACTAATATCAAGCAGAATAATCATTTTAAAATTGAATTGACAATATAAAAAAACTTATACACGGGGAATCGAACCCGGGTCTACCGCGTGAGAGTCTGGTTTGCTTACTACTCGACCACCGAGAAATATTAAATTGTTTATCTATAACGTCAGATGTATTACATAATTTTTGCTATAAAAAGGAACTTAAGCTCCTACCGTGTGTCCTGCGGCACGTTCTACCTTTTTTTCTTGTTTTTTTATGATAACAGATCTACTGGGTTTTATCAGTCTTATCAATTACCCTGTTTAAAAAATACACTTATGGTGAGCTCTTTGATTTATGGACTCAAAAAATATAAGTAACCTCTAAATTTGAGAAATAATATCAGCATTATAACGTCAGAATGCAGCTTAAAAAAAACATATTGAAAACATTCAAGTCCTTCAAATATCAAATTTATATTTGTATTACTTTGGGAGTTGATGATGATTCTTTACTCCAAAATTCTCATCATTACTAAGGGCCAGTTGTATGTAACGTATTCAGTCAATTGTTCAGTTTAACCAGATCCACATCTTGACCATAGTCAAATCAATCAATCGTTGTCAGTTAACCAAAAGCAGCGCGTAATTTGTGAAGTGAATCTCAGTTTGTGTATTCTCTTCGAAACGGAAGCATGACAAATGAAGAAGATCAGTATACCCCAAGTTTTAGTTCGTTTGGAGAATCAAAGTTGATTGCTGGATTACAAATATTAAAACATTATTGAGTGCAAGAAAATTCTCTACTAAAGAAAAATGTGTGGCTGCTGTCAACTGAAAAATTTGAAATTCATTTTCCATCCACTTTCCAAAATAATTTATTCTTACTCGCTTTTTTAGTGAGTGACAAAGGTAACATCTTCCTGTCACCATAAGACGACCAGTCACATCTTTTTGTTTGCTTAGCATTTTCGTATAGTTGTACCCGAAAAATGCTGACACGATCGTGGACGTCGAGATCGATCTTCAATTTGTGGCATTGCTAGTTCTTTCGCAAGCTCTCTTGATTCGCTTTTGTTCATTATTCTCAGCTCCTTGCCAGTTTTTCTCAACATATATGATTAGGTTGACAAAGCTGCTACATCAAATCAATTATATTTGCAAACATAGTAACAGACCATCTATTTGTATTTTTCTCCACGGAGTAGTGCGATACCAAGTGTACAATGTAATGACGGCTTTGTTTCGTTTTGATGTGTATGAAACTAGAGAGATTCTGTTGTTGTTGTCGTTACGAAGACCAAATATAGAAGATTGTTTTTCTCTTGTTTTGTTGGCCAACATTTGGGGAGGTATGTATGGTTTTTGGCGTTGTATACGATCTTCTCGCGATAACTCAAAGCTGGCAAAATTTAACGGCATCTGTGAGACAACTGGAAAGTGGAGCAAGGAAGGTACCCCGCCACGAGATCCGATGGAAGTCATAGTCAAAGACAAAGTCGGATAACGGTGTCGTCATCATTGACGCCACCTTGCGGTTCCAGAACACCTGTTTAAGCTGAAGTTCTCAACTTTGTATCGTTCTCAGCAATCAGAGGAAACAGAATCTGTTTAAAAAATGAGGAAAGGGAAATTCACGCGATGCCAATACTTTTTCAGGAAAATATATTGATCTTTTGAGTGAAGCTACCAGCACTATTGTTATGTATACATTTATTATGAATATGTCCATGTTCAGATAATTTGCATCCACCAGATGATGATATCCATAATATTTTTTTCCAGCTGAAGACAATCCTGTCACGGAATGAATAAGGAAGAGTGGATACTGAATTGTTTTGTGCGTAGAAAGTTGGAAAAAGGGAAATGTTGGAGAATTACGAGATTTGTTAGGGTATTGGAAACGCAGGGAATATTGAGAGAGGTGTAAAATGGAATTTGTCAGTTCGAAAAAAAACATCTTCCTTAAGAGATTACTTATCACGTGA
The DNA here is from genome assembly GCA_910591695.1 of Galerucella pusilla. NCBI lineage: Eukaryota > Metazoa > Arthropoda > Insecta > Coleoptera > Chrysomelidae > Galerucella > Galerucella pusilla. The sequence goes on along the minus strand of CAJUYI010001068.1, from coordinate 23,544 downwards.
TTACGATTAGGGCTTCTCCTTCTTGAAAGGAAGCATTGAATATTGGATTTTATATTATCATACCCACAAGGAACACTTAGTGCAAAGTAGATAACAGTTCCGGAATTAATTGTCCAGCAGAGGGATTATATTTCACGACACGATTTCATCGAGTCGTTCGATGTGTCGAATACAATCATCAATTCTATCGTATCCGGTGATATCTGATTTGGGAGCCAATTTTGATGTTTCTCAAAGTGAAGTTAGTCGAAAATGTTCTTCGACATTGTCGAAAACATTCATTCGACATTTGGCAGATTGAAAAACTCTTCACATTTTTGTACTTTATATGGAATTTTTATATTTTTACAGGAAGTACAAAAAAGTCTAAGCAAATTGAAAACATATCTATGAAGTCAGAAAAAAATAGTACATCAACCAGAATAAATCAAAAGCAGATGCATTAAACAATTTTTTTACAAATTGGGGTGAAAATATGTCTAATAAAATGAATAAAGTTAAAATTCCAGATAAATTTCTCAAAAAGAATACGGTTGAATCAAATATATTCCTTAAACCTATAACAGAAAATAGAGTAATTATTTTAATAGGTAAATTGAAGAATAACTCTGCACCTGGCCCAGATAATCCAACAGCAACTACAATAAGAAGCATACATACATATATTACTCTTCCTTTAACGCATATTATTAATCTCTCCTTTCAATCAGGAAAAATTCCAAATCAATGGAAGGAATCTGTTGTCACCCCTGTGTACAAATCCGGTGATCCTGGAGAACTAACCAACTATAGGCCAATTCCAGTAATCAATAACTCAGCCAAAATATTTGAAAATGCGATTAAAAGCAGATTAATACATTTTTTTATGATCATAATGTCATAAAAGAATGTCAGTACGGGGTTATACAAAACTCAAGCACTGAAGATGCAGTAGTTGATTTTCTAGAAAAGACGGTTGGCGCAGTAGATGATTCATTAAAATGTGTTGCAGTATTTCTCGATTTAGCCAAAGCATTTGACACCGTCTCACATAACATTCTACTTGACAAACTAAATAACTACGGCATAAGAGGTGTAGAACTAAAGCTCATCAAGAACTATTTATCAAACAGAACCCAGCGCGTAAAAATCGGAAAAGACAGAAGCTCTAATTCCCTAGTAAAGGTTGGTGTTCCACAAGGGACCGTATTAAGACCAACTCTCTTTCTTTTGTATATGAATAACATTACATAAATTGATAACTTCCCTGGTAAAGTCATATGCAACGCGGATGACACTGTAATTATTTCCACTGGTGAAGAATGGCAATGAACCGTAATAAAGGGGATTCTACAGGCTGGAGCACTTAGTGAAGCTAGAACATCTGCGTAGCGGCATAGGCCGCGAACTATTGATTGTTAAAAACAATGTAAATAGTTTTGCTATTGACCTTCTTACTGTAATTCACAACAGAACTTTCGATGAATGAAGATTTATATCACATTCACTGGGACCTGAAAGACCTACTTGGTTTCTGAGGAGAGTCCTAGAGTCTTAGTAGCTTCTTCAGTTCTATTTCCCAAAGAAATTTCAAGGCTTTAGCTGAGGTAGATGTCCCTGTTCCATCCACTAATCTCCCAGGTGCTATGCCGTAAAATTTTGGACTGCTATGCAGTTCGTAAGTGAGTAGATTGGGATTTGTTCTTTCATGTTGCATCAGGAAAGTATGAACAAAATTCACTGCGATCCGACCTGCGCTTTGGCAAAAGAGTCCTCAGGCTATCTTCACATGTTTTAGTTGGTCTAAGAGATATAGATTATTAATAGTGATAATGTCAACATTTTAAAGGTGACTAATGTGCACCTCCTATGTAATCTATAAAGTTGAATAAATCACAGGTCTGGTATTCCGAAGAGATCACTTTCATTGTTATCGACAAAGAAGTAGATTTCTTGGGACTTGCTTTGCCATTGGAAGACCCTCGCTCACAATAGGCAATATTGTACGGAAAATAATGATTTATCGCGTATCGAATGACTTCTTTTGATGTCATTCTCTTAAATATTTGCAGATCACACATAAAACGTTTTCATTTTTTTTTATTGAAATTTGCTGGTTCGAATATGTCGGGAAATGCGAAATATCGTATAAGTTCCAGAATAATTTAACGAATACGACACGTCCATTCCTATCGAACGAAACAAGTACGCAAAATAGGATCGCTGATTGTCAATTTTAGTTGTCCGCTACGATCGTATCGTAAAACAGAATCACGGTGCAGGTTGTCGACCATCGATTTATGCTAAGCTGCAGACATGTTGTTCTACCAATAATTGGTTTAGTGGAGTGGAGCTTACCGTTTTAGTTGTTCACTTGATCCTGTTTTTGTCAAATGTTATCGAATTACTTATACCTTGTTTTTAAACTTTGAAGAAACCTCACTTACACCACTAAAAGTTCCTAGATCAAAAGGGTGTTCCGAAAGGGTCGTGTTCAGACTTTTCGAACTAATTGAAAATCATGTGAATCATGTTATATTGCTCGCAAGTGTGTCCAATGAGGGATCAATGCAAGTCTAGAATTTGAATCATCATTGGCTACCGGACTTGGCGAAAGTTTCAACCAAATGTCACATTATTGTGAAGGAAATGTAAGATTATCATAAGTAATTCATGTCAAATTGGATGATATATGTACAAAAAAGCTACTGTATGTTCAAATTATTCTCTATTCACATTTGATCTCGAACTAGAAATCAACAGTAGTTTTGTTATCGAAAAATATCATAATAATGAACTGTAATGTGAGTTATACTTGATGTAGAAAGATTTAATAATTTAATTTCACTTGGAAATTTATATTATTAACAAAAAAAAACAAGCACACATTTTGTTTATCAAACTGAATAAATAATAAAAATAACACCCAACTTCGTTGGAATATATTACTTAGTTAAAAATAAAACAACAAACATGGAAGAAGATAATATACTGTACCGGTTCTGAGACACTTGGTAACCTGTCCATCAGGGTCTCCGAACTCGATGGCCATGTATCCGAAAAAGTGGTGGACAATGACCAGAGGGTTGTACAAGAAGTTGTCAACAATGACCAGAGGGTGTACAAGAATTGAGAAAGAAAAAGAGATCAAGATATGAGCGATAAGTTTTACAATTATACAGGGGGTATTGAAAGTGTAACCAGAGGGTGTACAAGAAGTATCGACAATGACCAGAGGGAATACATTAGAAAATAAGAAGTGATCAAGAGATAAGCGACAAGTTATACAATTATACATGGAGCATAGAAAAGCATCACCTGAAGAAGTAATCGACAAAGACCAGAAGCTCAAGAAGTAATAACCAATGACCAAAGGGTGTACAATAAGAATTAACAATGTCCAGGTGTACAAGAAGAATCACTTAGATGTAGAAGTGAGAAAGAAGAAGAGATAATCAATACGTATTGCAACTATACAGGTCGTATCGTAAGTGTGTGTGAATTGCAAGAAGTATCAACAATGACCAGAGGATGTACAAGAAGAGGAATCAACAATGACCAGAAGGTGTACAGGAAGTGAAAAAAGAAGAAGAGATGAAAAGATCATCGATAAGTATTGCAATTACACAGTGTGTATCAAAAGTGTGTGTATGTAAATAAGATGCGATGTTTAGCAGAGTGTGCGAGCCTAGCTTATATAATTGGGATGGTGATGAAATTGGAAGGAAAGATATTAGCCGAAGCCGAGCCGAGTAGCCTTGCCTGGCTTCTCAATAAAACAAATATAGACCAGTAAGAATTTTATTAAACTTTAACTGAATATATTATAGCAACACAAATTCATCTAGTTGTTTGTCTAAGATTATGACGTCAATGAGATAACCTCTCAACCTTGGCCTCTTAATAAAACAAATATAGACTTTTAATAATTTTATTAAACCTCAACTGAATATATTATAGCAACACAAATTCATCTAGTTGTTTTCTGTAACGTCCTTTGTCTATTTCACAGTCCTTAACAATAGATAGAAAACCATATCTATTTTCCCAGCAAGTGGAACAGATTTGTTTAAATTGATCAAATCATATTCATTCATATCAGTACCAACGTGATCGTTATAGATATGTTTTAAATGAAAGTCATCCTGTTTAAAAACAATTAAAACGTTTGCGTTGTCTCTAATTAAATGCTTGGGTATTTTTGCAAAGCTTTGACTTCAATAAAATGGATCCACTTCAGAGTGTCGAGACATACTAAAGTATTCCTAATAATATCTTGATTATCACAAGCGACATTATCAAAAATAAATAAAGAATTTGGTTTAGCTTCAGACGGACGCATAATATTTGTATTACCACTAAACGTATAATAACCAATTTCTTCAAGAGGTTCAAACAGAGTTTCAAGATACCTGTATTTAGTTTGATAGAGAGATTTGGAATACATGTAGATATTTTCAAATTTAAGCCCATTCGGATGCTCCAATAGATTAATCATATTGGTTTTACCACAATTCGATGGTCCAATAAGTAAACATCTGAGAGATGAAGGAAATAAGTCACCATGTTTCTTAAATTCTGCATTTTTTAACTCTTCAAATATGTTATTTCCAACATCGAAAGTTGTTTTTTGTTTAACTATTTTCATATTAAGTATCAACATATAAGTGTTAATAAATAACCAAACATCATTGATATAAAGTTATCGTGTGACCTTTTTGGGGGGGTCACTTGAAAATTATTATCATACACATACACAGTCGCCATCTTCAAAGAGTTTTTTCAACAACTAGGAATAATTAACAGACAGAGCTACGAGTGGCAGAGAACTCACCAGTCGAGGACCAGCCCTCTTCGTCTAGTTCCTTCTTCCTATCGACTACACACCACCTGGAGCATTGCAAGGAGCATTGCAAGTTCTGTGTTTGCTGCTTATTGGGACAGTATACGTGTCTCAGATAGATTGGAGACAACATTTGCAAAGACTATTGGTTATATTTCCCCATTCGGTAGGAAGTTGAAACTACCCATACACCCCTAAAATTAATGTAACCTTTTGTGAACTTCTCTTAGGAAATACTAATCTCTCAATGTAATCCATAAGTATACTCTTGGAATCGCCTCTTTAAACTAGTATTGTTACCTTTTTAGTATTGAACAGAATTTCAACCACTAGTTGAGACCATCTGTACTTTTCAGTTTTATTTATTTAATATTTCACTAGGTTAGTGGAACATTCGACAACGTGCTCTAGATTGTCATTTGACATCGACAGCGAGCTAGCAGTAGGTCTACCCAGGTCTACCGTGTGAATCAACTACCATCAGGCCCATTCTACACCCAGACTGGTGTAAGTCGTGGAAACTGTATAACTATCTTTTAGTAGGTTAGGTTAGGTTTTATGTGAGTGGGGCCTTCTCGCCACCTCCACTGCGACCTTCGTTAGGTCTATTGTGCATTACCCTTATGGGTTACAATTCACTTCACAAGCCTGTGCTTCTGACGAAGTCCATGGTTGTATTTGGTGATACTTTTTTGAAGTCGTTCGGCTTTAAGGTACTAACACCGAATATATTATACCTTACCCTGCCCAAGACTGGGCATGAGCATAGTATGTGCTCCGCAGTTTCGTCCCCAAAATTACAGAACCGACAGTCCGAGGTCTGAACCAGACTCATCTTCTTCAGGTGATAATTTAGTCGGCAATAACGTGTAAGCAGTCCCGTCAGAATGCGTAGATTTTTTTCTACTCCATTCCAGGATCTGCCTATTTTTTGTACTCCAAGGATAGTGTATGAACGCCTTCGAGTGAGAGAGCCCCGGTATGTCTGCCCAGTACGTGTAGGATTTCCTCTCCGCCCAGGTAGCTATAGCTGCTCTAGCAGTGCTTGCCGCAATGGTTCAGGTTCGATAGATAAAATATCTGATCCCTTTTTTGCCAGTGTCGGCCTCCTCATTACCTTCTACTCCTCGATGCGCCGGCACCCAGGTCAAAATGACTCTGTTTTCTTTTCCTAGTATCTCAAAGGATTGTAGACAGTTATATACCATCTTAGATTTTATCCTGTTCTAGCTCAGTGCTTTGAGAGCTGCCTGGCTATCTGACAGGATTTGTATGTTCTTTTTCACAATAGGTTGATTCAGCAGCTCTCTTGCAGCCAGTCCAATGGCGTATACTGCAGCCTGAAAGATGGTAGCGTACCTGTCCAGGTTGACTATGATTTCCACTCTGGGTTTCCTGCTGAAGACCGCCGCTCCAGCCCCGTTTCCGGTTTTGGATACGTCAGTGTAGATCACGTGGTCCGTTCCTAGGAAGGAGATTTCTTCGCTATCTCATTGGTCTCTCGTGGAAATGAGGACCTTGAAGGGCTTGTCCATGCGCAGTTTTGTGACAGAAAGATCCGAGGGGATCCCAAGAGTGTGGTGATTTTGTATTCCCCTCATCAATCCTGAGTGATCCCTCAGAGTCTCTCCATTTATTTGCCTCTCCAATGATAGCATTCAATGATCTATAAGTAAACATAAAACATTCATTGAAACCGTAAATAATTGCTTATTTAATTCACCTCGACACCTCTCCGTTGAGGAACCGGGTAGTACAACTATTAAAAGTTTATATTTTTCCGGAAACCCCCTTTGCCACAATTTCCAAAAAGGGAATAAGCGGCGGTGGCAACACATTTGACTGAATTTGCTATGACCTTGACTGTAATAGTCAAACCCAAAGGATATAAGTATTTTTCACAATAATTATTTCTGAATTTTTGCTGAATATTTTTCTAGTAACCATCAATGTTGAAATAAACTTCTGTATATATTTTTTATAACCAATTGTGTTTCATGTAAAATTCACGTATCGATACCAGTAATATATAATTGAATATCAATACAGGTCGGGGGTTGAACAAGTTCATATATACAACTTGAATGAATTCTCTTATGAACAAGACTTTCATGAAATGAACGTGATCCTTTGAAACAATTGATATATTTCATTCTTTTGCCAATACAATCGATTTGCAATATTTTTTAACAAATTATAGGATTCTCTGTTCTTCCACCGGGACCCAATTACTACATAATCTGATTTAATTGAATGTTATAGATAGCTCTCAAACGAGTAATCGATAATTCTCTTTGTAGAACGACTGAATCCTACCCTGATATTCCCTTCGGAATGATGATATGCTACCTTCCTTCAACATAATAATTCGGAGAGTAGGTTTCTTGGCGAACCCCATTTGCTTACAACGCGCTCACCACCCCATTTTCAATATATGCGTGTGTTACACACTCGGTTGTATCCGGCGAAAAAGTAATCGGAATGGAATATTAAATTCTTCCTCTCTCTACTAAGAACTTGAAATGAGGTGAGATATTATGAGTTTCAGTTTTGTCGTGGTTATATAACAAGTAATAACTATGGATGAAACGATTATTTCACTCTCTGATAAATGGATAGATAGTTTATTTCCTTTTGACAAAAAGCCAGAAATACAGGGTGTTTTTAGATAAATGAGACAAAATTCAGATGATTGCTCGTATGGAATTGAGATGGGTCTTTCCCATAACAAAATTCCCTCATCTCATACTTCTCCATGATATCACTTTTAAAAGGTGGTATAGTTGAAATAATACCCTTCTTGGTGTGCGTCATCGATTGTTAATGTCCTTCTAACACATTACGTAGGAAGAAATGGAAAAAAAGGCAGGTCTGTGATTAATCCTAATCAAAATATCACAATAATGAACCGTTTGAATGTATTACAAACGTCAAACCTTATCTTTGACTTACAAAAATTTGATTGGTTGATGTTTGGATTTCGCGCAAGCTCAACCTATCAATCGAGAGCTGAAAATACTATGAAGGCGTTACTTTCGTAGCGTCAATGTGTCTTACGTCTTTCTCTACTGTCACACTGACAGTTCTCGACAGGTCTGTACTTTGTTGTTTACGGTCAATTATTATTTATAAAAAGTGAATATTAATCTTATTGTTTTATTTATTTGAATAATACAAAAATATGCATGGATACACGGAAAAACATCAGTATTTTGAAAGTTCCTAAGTATTTTCAGTTATAAAAAGAAGCTGGTAATTATTAATTACATAGCCTTTTTGAATTTGGCTGGATACGATCCTGATGATTTTATTTATCAAATTCAAGGTTATCTATATGTCAAAATGGCAAATAAAATAAACGACATGCCGAAAACCCGGATATACGTCACAATCGATGACGCACACCAAGAAGGGTATTATTCCAACCATAACTAAAATGGATTTTAAATTTTTTTTCAAATTTCAGTTAAGATAGAGTTTGTTCAACCATCCTTTGCCGTTACGTCATAATCGGTGACCTCAAAATTATAATCAATGACATATGTTAAGAATTGTTTTCAAAATATGTCAACTGAACTGTCAAAAGTAACAGATAAAATTTATGTCTACCTTAGATGAGAGATACGTTAATGACGTCATAATTCCGTCTCATCCATTTCATGAATGAGAGAGCAAGCTGGACAACGTATGACGTAACGGCAAAGGATGGTTGAACAAACTCTAGTAACTCGAAATTATGTAAGTCTCGTACACTGGCAAAAGACTAACCACGGGTCTTTTTTCAATATTCCTGGGGGGAAACTAGCAACCTTCACTCTATTTCATATCAAAACTTTTTTCTCCACATGAAGTTTCATGAAATAAAACTTAACGCAAATTAAAACCATTGCTATATTTGAATTTTTTCTAATTTTAAATTTTCCTCCCAAAACCAATAGCTGCTGAGGGAAGAATAAATACAATAATTTTTAATTTTTTTCAAAAAATTGAGGGGAAAACAGTAGAGACGTATATTCATAATAAATTCTAGAAATGTGGAAAAATTACAGAAAACCAAGTTTCTAGCTTCACTTAAATTTAAGAAAAAAAAAATGAAAACTGAATCTAGTTACCACCTCTTAATACCACCTCTTCATACGAGCAATCACCTCCTTAATTTTGTCGTATGTATTTAAAGACACCCTATATTTCTGATTGTCCAAGCCCCAGTTTGTCCTAAGGACGGTGACGGTGTTGTGTGTGTGACAACAGATGAGTGCTTCAATGGCTCCTACCCAAGTATCATTTTGACGAAGATACCCACATGATACATCAAACTTCACATTCTACTTCGTGTAGAAATGAGTCGTTTATGTAGCAATGCTCACCAAACCATCAGACAACGTCGTCTTAATGTTAAACATGTCTAAAGTTGAAACAGGACGTTGTTATATCCTTCACCCAACTAACTACTAGTAGTAAGTATTCTAGTGATTGGGTAAACGTTTAAGAAACGTTTCACTGACAACTTGAGTCATGTTAAACGTTTCTCTGTCAGAAATCCAGCTGTGAAGGATTTCGCCCCCCGATGTTGAGGTAAAACTTCGCGTAATCTTATATGCAACGACCCCATTCTCAAATATTTCAGAGGACATGCTGCAATATTTAGATTAAGATATTCCTATTTTTTTGTGACCATACTCTTCGCGAGACTGTTACATGGAGTGATTATAAAAGAGGTTGAATCACGTTATACTAAGCTTGAAAGTTTATTTTGACGAGCGTTGAAACGACCGACTGCTACCAAATGCTGGAGCCTACACGTTTTAAAAACCCAAAAATGATCACCAAATTAGTTAAAACAGGGTTGCGATAACTTTTAATAAAAGTCCTTCATGCAAATTATGTTGGGCTGTGCAACTTTTTCAAACTCGTGGCCGCAACGTTAAGCTGCTACTTAGGTTGACTATCCGATATGATCATCATCTTTCGCATTCTCTAAGATAATTTATCAATATTGAACAGGGCATACCTACTTGGTGCCACTTGTATAAACTGTGGTTACCATTAGATCAAATTTGACCTAGTGGTTGAGTCTCATGGTTATTCTTCACGTATCAGAGTCATGACTTTATTTTATTAGAAATTAAGTCGCTTTTTGTATTTCATGAACTGAGATGTCACGAGATCAAGTCACATGAACACTCACCTCAAGGCTCAACCAATCACTCAAATTTGATATCATGGTAACCACGGTTTATACAAGTGGCCCTTACGGTCTTCCCTAGCAATTCTCGGGTCCATGTTATATTAAATATACGTAGTAAACCCCTCATGAAACAAAAACAATCAAGTGGATGGTAGTATTGAATGCAGCAGCCAGTAACCAGGCTAAATAAAGGTTGGATAAACAACGATTGATTAAAATTACTGGATACAGCCAACTCAATTGAGCCTTTTCTGCAAATGGATGATGAGCATCATTGCAACATATAAATCACCGTTAAAAGTGACGCCCCAGAACCTCCAGCTGAACAACAGAGGACAGAAGAATCTACTCACTCCTCAAGCTTCCCACTCTATAGCTGGACCCTATTACCCTTTTATATCTATCAATTATTTATTTTAGTATCGAAGGTAATTTTCTCACCCTCTTCAGCAATACAACTTTTAAAATTCTGGGGTCCCCTTTTAGTACTAGAAGGTGTACACATAAAGTAAGTAGATCTTAGGTGATAGTATACTATGTGTGAGATATTCCGAATGAGTGAATAACTACCAATCTGATGAACACATTCCTATAAACATTAATTATTCTTATGTTTTAGAGGATATGATTATACACCCTATGATGATCTGGAAAAATGATAGAATTTAAAACTACAAGTATCAATTTGAAGTGATAAGCAGAAATGGAAAGCATTTGGTCAACTTATCAAAGGTGGTGTGTGGCTTTTATGTGGAATAAATTAAACCAGTGAAGATCTCGGTTAGGGCTTTTCCCCGATTCTCTCGAAGAAAAGAATACCAATAAGTTCAATTTACTGTTTCTTCTTTTGTATTGCAGCCCATTTTGAATCCGAAATCACTTCGAAAAATTGGAACCCATGTGGTTCAAAAGGTAGCCATTTACAAAACCCCAAAAAACATTGACAAGGTACCAGTCGAAGTATGCAGTCTGAACATTTGAATCAATAAACCATTGAAACCTAATTAACCAATAACAAATAGTGATTAGTGAACTATTTCACTTGGTAAACCAAGACCAACAATTAATTCGATGGAGAAGAAAAAAATCAGATTGTAAACAATAAAGATTATTCCTCACTTGGAAACAAACACACGGAAATTTTTATTATTCTGTTTTCTCAAGTTAATAAATATGGAACAATAGAGGATGTATCTGTAGAGTAGAGAGGGTGAGTGTGTAGGCTCACAGCACTTAGGCCACATGTGACCCATTGTACATGTACATCCTCCCAAAGAGTTGACCTCCCAGGTCATTGTCCATCCTGTCCTTCTCGGGAAGGTGGACAGGTCATTAGGAGACATCTCCTTTATATCGGCAGGTGTAGGCTAAGACTCACCGAACACACACTATTTTATTGACGATAACTCCGGACACTCGCATAAGACATCCCTGACAGTTTCATCTTCCTGTTCACACATCCTGCATAGATGTGTATCCACTAGCCCCATACTATGGAGGTGTTTCCTTAGTTGACAGTAACCAGTCAGAAATCCTACTGTTAAACGTAGGTTTTTCCTGGTCATCGCCAAATATTTCTTCGGCGCCAGCTTCGCAGGGTCGCCCAGGGTGATCCTGACATGACTGAATGATTTGATTCCATCCCATCTCTTAAGGGATTGAGCATGGGTGTAACGTTTGGCTAGTTCCGCAGTTGTCGAAGTCGTTAGGCCGTAGGTGTCACTGGGTCCTAGAATTTTTAGTCCAGAGGCTTCCCTGGCAACAATAGAACCTCTATCTATCTAGTTCTTTTTTCTCCTTCAAGGTAAGCTTTTGGTTATTTATATACAATATTTTTAATAACTGATTCCAAACCGTAACAACCCATCAACAATATACATTAATAATTTACCTACACTCAATGTTATCAATAAGTTAACAAAGTTCCAAGCAATACTCCTACTTTGTACCAAAATTGCAATTTATATTTCACTTGTACCATCAATAATGAAGTTTGTAGTATTTTATATTCTTTGAACAATATGCATTCGTGCAGGTGCAAGAATCCTTGTCTTCAACCTGTATTTTTGTTGCCACTAGCACAAATTTGATGCCTTCATGATATCACTTATAAATAGACGGAAGAACAAACTGGACTGATATAACCTCACTGGTCTAGTGGATTTTTCAGTATATTCATTATTATGAATAGATTTTCAATTAATCAGTTCATTTAAATGTTTTCTATAGCTTGTAGCTCAGATTATACCTCATGTATTAATATATATTTTTATTGTCAGCGCTGGTAAGTTATTTCAATAGTTTGTGATTGAACTCAAAAATTACATTAACGTTAAATTTTAGGAAAGAAAAATGTAATGGAACAACTCTGATTATGAGATAATTATAGTTTCCCCTCCAAAGTTCAGTCCCGTTATACGGTCTTGACGTAAAGAAACAACGTTTCACGGTAATATCGACTTTGCTTGCAATACCTTTCTATCATTTAAATAGTTAACAAAAGCATTATGTTATTAAATTTATATTGCACTGTCTATGTCTTGTAGAAGCAGCGACTACTGGCCGTATACTATTTCTTTTGCTGTTCGACTGACTTCATACAAACTATACTACTAAATCCCTACTTCATTTTGTTGAATCATTACCGAAACCCATTTCCCATTAGTGAAGAGCACCAATTACATATATAGCTCTTGAGGTTTAACGTTACTTTTGATATAACGTCAATGACTTCCTACAAGCCATAATTTCAAGTAAACTTGCGACTATAACCAGGGTTAACCCTCAAAGTTACTAACTTGTGAATAAACTATAAAGTCCTAATGACTCCTCATCGCGTCGCACTATTTTAAAGCAGTACAGAATTGATGACACTGGATTATCGTGTTTTCCAGAAATTATCAGGACGGTCTACAGCCACGTCGAAGTAGCATGAACATTTATGAATTATAAATTTTCAACAAGAAGAGTTATGGTGATGAGGAATCCCATGGGAAATTAAATGGGGTTGAGATGTGGTGAATATGATGATGGTAGACAAATATGGTCCGAATTTAATACAGGGATATTCACTATAATATAGAGAACCGATTCAACGAAAAAAAATATCTTGATAATATAATGATATTCTCGGATAATACGAGCGGGCACGTTCTTATAACAATTGTGTTCATCAACATATAAGACTTCAGCATTTTTTCCGAAAGCTTGCATTAAAATATTTTCAGGGTAACGAAAAATGACGCCTGTGGACACCGGAGTTTGTTACGAAGTAACATGTTTGATATTTGATAATAATTCCACAATTGCACATTGATAAATATAAATATTATATGAAAGACATTCTAATCATTCCATTTAAATACAAGGACACTTGGTATAGTTACCATCAATCACTGGCCAGGTATTGTGTGCTAAACGATTACTAGTCTTCCTTCCTACCAGAAGCTAGATATTTTCAATAATTCAGTTTGATTGTAGTGGGAAGATATTTTAAATCAAAAATACGCCGTTGACATGTTTAATGGAAGACAAGGAAACATTCTTGGAAAACTTTTTGTGGAGTCATACAAAGAGGATTGGACTCGGTAATAGTGAATATAGCCAGAGCCTGACAGAAAAAATTGTAGTTGTAGGTTGATTGTCACAGTCATAGAGTGAACAATCATCAATATTGGAACAATTGCGTGAAGTGGTAAGACGGTGGTCGGTGGACGGACTTTGGATTAGATCCTGTATACGCATCACAGGAGCGATGAAATCATGTCCTACAGCAGCTATGCTAGTAATCCTCAGCTTCACGCTAGTCCATATAGTAGGAGGAATTGTTGCAGAAATAACAAGTCTCGCACTGGATGGAGGAGGTGCATCTATACACATCGTCCAAAAAAAGTTAATGTGTAGGCGAGTTTGTTGAAAGTCTCCTTAAGTAGTCCTATTTGTGCGCTTACCGGTGCTAATTGTCTTAATCTGCTCCAAAAAATATATCTGTAGGTAACTTATTTCCGAATGTAAACTTATAGCAAAATGACAAGAAAATATATTTGAGGGGTCGGCACGATCACCCGACCTAACACACCCGGACTACCTGTAAAACTGAACTCGTCAACAGACCAACCAAAGTGGATTATTCAACGGATCGATTACATCTCGAAAAGCAGGTATTTATTCTAGAATAGTAACTCGGGTAACAATGTTTTCGTCTTTTTGTTGAGAAAAGGGACACCGCACTTTACTCATGTACATTGGATTCTGAATTTGCGATGCGCTGTGGAATTTAATTTCCTGAACGAAAGTGTGCATAGATATATTACAATTCCATGAAGTTGGAAAGTAGCGGTTTTCCAAAAGTTATATTGCACGTAACCGTTTTTTATTAATATTTTCAACTAGATTCGACTGCGTGGAAGTCGAAAATGGTTCTGATAGAAATTTTAATTGGTTTTTCACGTTATTATGAATGCCAGAATCGCATTGCATAAAGGTTTTGAGTAAGCAAAACATATTTTTCAATGAAATTTGATTGAGTTTTTAAACGTCTTAAAATAAAATGTGATTTAAATCAAAATAATCTAGGAGTATTGATTGCAGCTTCCATGCAAATCACCCTCAAAATAACTTTTCACTCGGTTAGACGATGAGTTTCAATAAAATACGAAGCACGTATTATATCAATTCTATTAAAGTTATTTCTGTAAATTTGAAATAGATTGAACCAAGGAATCACATTGATCCATAAACACTTTGCCAACGTTTTTCATCTAGGTACTCAGAATTTCGGAAAATCCTTTCCTATGTCTTAAAAAGAACACACCTTCCAAGTTTCAATTCTCTACTCTGGTCTCTACAAACAGCGGTATAGGCTAAGTCATTCATTCAAACCATACCATTTCATATGTGTGTATTATCAACAACTTTATTCGAAACTTTGAGGTGAATTTGTGTCAACGAATGAATCACCTAAAATATTGTCAAAGATGTTTTTGCGGATTACTCAAAAAATATGCATTTTATGATAAAACTATAGTTGAAATCATCGATTCTTGAAAAACAAACAAAATCATTTCACTATTATTTTACTACGACCAACACGAACCAAGATACGGCATAATAATGGTTAGCTTCTTTCCGCCAAAGCATAATTTGAAAGATTCGAAGCCAAACAACCATTATCACTTATAAAACAATTTTTGAATTATCTAATTGGACCATCCAAAAATAAATCTTCGGCATGAAAATTGAGCGACCTATGATCAAAATAGGGTCAGAACATTGTTTTATCAGCGAGAGCAACTACCTAACTACCCTCTAATTAAAATTGATCTTTTGAATAAATTGGAGTTCAAAGAGAAAACGATTTTTTTGCAATTTCGTATTTTTCACTATTTTCTTCAAAATATATTCGAAAATACTGGAGATGTAAGAAAAATGGTGGGGTGCTTGATTGTAGCTTTTTCAATGACTAAAATTTTCATGTATGCAGATTTTCTTGACAATGAATATTTAAGATATGGCGGCTTAAAATCTCTATTTACGAGGGAGCATCAACTTATTCGAGCAGTTTAAACTCACCCCATTTAAAAATTTGAGAATCTTGGAGAATTTCAGTGGCATATTCATATAGATCTTAAGAAACCATACTAAATTGTTTTTGGAAAAACTTTCTATCACTAAAAATGGAGAAGCTATGTTTCAAAAACCATTCAACTTTTTTTATTCGAATAACCTATTTCGAAGCGTGGTAATCTACATCGCCGGTATATTTGGCAGTCATACGTTACAGATTTTTTTCATTTATATTTCCTAAATTACTCCATTGAAATGCAATTATATTAAGGGTTGGAGAGCTGCAAAATAAACTTAAGACATATTCCAAACAACACAGCTCTTGATTTAAATCACTATAAATTATTGATCATCTTCTTGGAGGAAATTTCATGTTCACTCTAGCTCTAGCAAGGGTTGATTTTGAAGGCTTGAATTATTAGAATATAATATCCTAAAGCATAAAACAACCATGAGGATACGCAGTCAATATAACAACCTCACACACACATACAGCATAAAACAATCACTATTCAACTAATCCAAATCAAATTTCAACCATTTTGAGGTTTACAATTAGGCCAGACGATAGGGATAACAACTACAAGTAATTAGCAATACGGCTGATTTTTTTTTCATGAGTACCTTAAAGTATGTAGATTAAAATAAAAAAAAGTTTACCAGTCTATCGATCTCCCATGCTAAGAAAAATCAGGAAACTTTTCGAAATTTTCCAATAGTTCGCGCTGGGAGGAAGGTAGAGGAAAATAAAAAATGCCACCGTGTAGGGAGAGTGTTTTGCAGCAAAAAAGGTTACTTGCGTTTCCTTCGTCCGAGCAATGGTTTGACCGGAAAAAATTCGGTAAACTAAGTATGTGTTCCGCATCCGCGCGACTCTATTTTCTGAAGCGAGGCGGAGTACATTATAAACTATTGTACAGTTATAATGTAACATACAAATAATTGTAATAGGGCGTTTTGAAGCGGGGAGTGTCAGCTACAAGATGGCATTTTTTTTTGTCATAGCACATAATCATTTTGAGCAAATTACTCATATATAATATGAATATTATATTCTAATCAAAAACCAAGTAAGTATCTCAATAAAAAATATATTATTCAATAAGGTGGCATTGGAACAATTTTCTGAAGGATGGAAACTGTTATTTAGGAGGTCTGTTCCATAGATAAAATTTGAGGATAATTAATTTTTCCTAATTATGAAATACGGCGCTTTTCATTATTTTGTAAATTTTAGGTATCTTGAATTTACAAGAAAACATATTCGGGTAGGAATCTTCTTTATCTTTTCAAAATGAAATTTAATACTCATGTAATATAAAGATCAATATTCAAGGAACAAAATGTATATAGTGGGAATGTATAGAAGATGATTAATATATAATTCAAGGATATCATTTTTTTTGAAATTGGGTAAGCTATGAGAAATACGTAATTTTTCATAGCAGTTGTAGGAAAATTTTCATTTTAATCAATGCATAATATGGAAAAATATTCAAAATATGGGATTAGTTGCTGAATGCAATGGTTAGAAAATACACACATTTCCAAGGAAATGTGGAATTGCCATGAGCAAAGACATCGCAGTAACAATGCTTTGGAAGGTTGGAACCATCGTTTAAATACATTGATAAAACCACATTCCAATGTATTTCAATTGGTGAAGTGCCTACTTAAAGAAGCAGAATATTCTGATCACATTTATGACAGATCTACTTTAAAATTAGAAGGAAAGCGGCGCAAAAAAACCTATATTACTTTAGATGAAAGAATTTCCAAAACATTAAAGAAATATAAAGACACAAGAGACTTGAGAACATGTTTAAAGACGTTAGCTTATATTCAGAAGCTCGAATAAACAAACAAGTTTTTATTGACATGGATTTTTGTATTTTACTTTATAAAAAAACTTTGAAAAAATAAATATAATTTTTGTACTTTCTTATTTCCTTGTAAAACTAATATTTTTAACTTACCCTTTACCGGACTATTATTGTAGGTAGGAGAAATTTAAAATTATATTGCAAATGGGCAGATCGAAGAAAATAAAGTAGATTATGAAAGTAGCAGAGCGCAAAGTGGCCGATTTCAGGTAGGAGCGCAAAACGGTCGGGCGCAAAGTGGCCGACACCGTAGGAAAAGAGCTTTGTTTTTGTATTTTTATCAACAATCATTCATCTTTTGACACCATTACGATAAATTGATCAACTTGAAAAATAACGTTTTTTTAGTTAAAAATGTTCTTAAAAATTACGTAGACAGCATATGCAAATTGAAAATATATAAGAATCATTCCACGTAATGTCTTTCACATGATGCCACAGTTCGTTTTCTATTACGACTTTTGTGAAAAACTCACTATTTTCATGCTCTATCGCTTGGCCTAAATACGGCAAACACAGTGCAGATCTCGGAACAAAATGAAAATACATATTGAAACTGAACAAATTCGGAGTCACAAATACCAAAATACATATTTATACTCCGACAAATTTGAAATCGCACATATAACCCTTTAAAAATTCAATCTTTTTCTCGGAAATAAACTTTTATTTTTATAATGGCTGTTGGTAATAGGACTATTCCCAATACACTGTGGCAGACTGTTGAAGGACTTTATACACCTGCTTAGAAAACTGTTTGAAGCTATGTTGGTTATTAAATTGCCTATACAGGGTTAGTTTGAAAAATGGGAGCATTGGATTTTCACTTCTAAGGGAAACTATGGAACCGACATATTAATACGTGCTGTGATGTTGTAATAGGAACATATTTTCACAAAGTTTACAGAGTTGAGTTAGGTTATTCATCTGGGAAGATATTCCAGGTCAAAGGCGAGAAAGATACCCTGCCAAACATCAGAAACCTGAATCGATCCGCGGCTGGACAGGCACAACTTGGTCCTTGCCAAGATCACAAGATCGTCTGCATACACTTGCAGTTCTACCCCTCTACTGTCCAGAGCGCTAAGCAAGTTATCCATCAAGAGTGAGCACAGTAGGGGAGATAGTACTTCGCTTTGTGGACAGCCCCTGAAAACCTTGAAGCTAATGGCCTTGTCCTGAAAAGACGTAGTGGCTGTCCCAATTGTGCCCTTTTCAGCCAAAGCTAAACCAATGGAGGTCGGTAGTGCATTGTTAAATGGGATTAAAGGGATTGTGTGACTTTCTTAACAAGGTTGTGTAATGCTAAGTCTGCTGATTTGCCAGTTTGATAAGCTTACTGGTGGGATGTGTGCTTGTTCATACATGCTGGAAGTAACGAAGGGTTTTTACCAGAAGCCAGTTTAGTTTTTGCTGCAACAAAAAATACTGAAAACTACTATGATAGCATGAACGCTGAAATATTTGGAAATTAGTTGGGAGAACTAGTTTTCAAAAATTTGAAAAAGCAATCTTCCATCATATTGGAGAACGTTTCACATTATCCACAGTATCCTAGATAAAGTTATCTAACTTCGCTTTCTGTGCACCGATTTTAAACTTCAAAGTACCGTTATAAAGTAAAAATATGCGTATTTCAAGAAATTGCTTAATATACAGGGTGTCCCATTTAAAACATTACATCTACTGTATTCTGAAAATACGCCACATTTCTAGCGGGTAAACCGGAAGAACGCCATTTATATAAATGTGCCACAACAAAACTCACGGTAATTTTAAACCTAACTGTGGAAACCGCATCGTATTATCTAGAACCGTTTCGAAGATATAAGCTCTTGAAAACAGTCAGAATATAATAAGACACCCTGTATTTCAAATATTCAAATGTCCGTTAGTATCATAGAACATAAAGTAGTAAGGAAGGAGCGTGTGCTACATCTCCCATATCAAATAAAGTCAGCCATTTTGGATAACCATTTTATGACTTATTATTTGTTTGGTCGCTGTTGAAAAGTTGGTTTTTATGTTATATTTTGCCGATTATTACTAACTCAGATATTTTAGTTTATAATAGGATTTTCTAAGGTTAAGTTGGTTTTTCAGTTACGTTATATAATACTCTCAGTGATATAAATATAGTTTTTAAGACAATGGTTAGTTGTGGTGCTTGTGGACGTTCAAAAACTGCTAAAAACGACGCTTTGAAAATTACTTTTCATCGGTGAGTACATATTATTATAATAATTATAATCTACAGATGTGAATATTGGTCTTTATGTTAAAAATTTCAAAAAATACACATAGTTGTTCCTAACCTAAATTCTCACTTGACATGATATGACATGACATGGGCGTATCATTTTGATTTTTTAGTTTATAAACAAATATATCAAGTTTATTTTCAGCATATCATTATTATTTAGGAAGCTTCTAGCTTTTATATTATTTTATAATACACTTGTTACTTACAATATTTTCTATTCTACTAAATTTTAAGTTATTGAAAATATTAATACCATTGTATAGAAATAGTTTCATCCTAATTAAAATTGGGTACGGCGCCACTGATATATTCTATTCTGCGGCGGCCATTTTGGATAACCATCCCGGTTAAATGTCCTTGGCGTGAAGATCCTTCCTCACTACTTTATGTTCTAAGGTTAGTATACTCCCAAAAACTAAACATACCCGCCTTTCCACACGCTGGTAGAAAAAATCATTTTCATTTAGAAAAAGTTGTTAGATGGCATGCAATCTGCGCACGTAACTGAAAAAATTTCCCTGTCCAATCCAAGTGACAACATTTTTTCATTCAAAAAAGATCTTGAGGATATCTTACTTTGTTTTGATATAATATAGGAAAAAAATTGTTAAAAAAAGATCGAAATTTCTAATTTTTTCAATCAGAAAGACCATGATCAATGAAAAACGCGTGATTTTTGTTTTCATGATACGTAGCACAATTTATGCGATGACTGAGTGGAAGCCAAGTGGCAGAAGAAAAAGAGGGAAACCAAAATCAACGTGGCTACAGGAGAATGAAGATGACATAAACTGTCTAGGTATCCGAAAATGGAATGCGAAAACATCCGACAGGAAACAGTGGAGGAACATAATTAAACTGATTTAAAAACTTGGAAATGGGGCTCGAACTCCCCCAAAAAATCTGGATCTAAGAAGCCGCTCTGGCGTCTAAACTCCTCTTGGAGTACATGGTCACTATATATATATAATATGTAGAATGACGTATGTAATGAATCAGTTGAGGTCTCATCTCGCTATACGCTCATAAGGAAACGACAATCTTAGGTGCTTTCTGCTACAAGCCAGGTGAAAATAACGTTTGAGTACTGCAAAAATTTCTGGCAAACTGAACATCTTATCGCTATAACTTTCTAATATAAAAGTGGTGAATTGAGAGCGGCTATATGCGCCAATATACAGTCCGGCATTTATGATAAAGTTGTCGAAACGTTGTGCGCCTGAATGGATTGTTACATTGTATTGGAAAACGGATAGGAAACAAAATGAATATATTCAGTCATCACCTGACTCAACTTATAATGTCAAAGTAATCATCTGTAGGCAGTGAAAAAGTAAAGAATCCTGGAACGATAAAAAATAGCTTTTTCCAGTTGGGTGTCAAATTTTTACTGAAAAATACCCCAAGCTAAAAATAATATATTCAAATCCCCGAGAAGTCTGAACAATCAATCGTTTTCTGGAAACTTTTCCCTTCGATAGATAATTTAGGTCTCTTAAACGAATATTTCCAAGTACCTCCTTTACACCGAATAATTTCCACGGCAATGATTTCAATCGATGACACATGCGAGCATTTAGGTTTCCTGGAAATATCGAATTAAACCAGCCCCTCAATGGAATGTGACATCTATTTCTTTGAGTTGTCACTTAAAATACAACGACTATATATACCGTTTTAGACATGAAATATATATTTTCAAGGGAACATGGCTTCAAGTTAAATATCTATTTCCAGCTAAGAATATTGGAAATCGCTTGATTCCATAATGCCATGAAAAGATACGTCATACCCTTTATGCTTAGGCACACATAAAAACGTTTTTCTATAGTATATATAATATATTGAATTTTCATCGGAAAATCACAAAATCAGCAGCCCAAGTGAAAGCACAGTAGATACTGTAACAGCTAAAACACATAGTTTAGTTAGTGGGCATAAAAGGAAGTTATAATATAACAAAACCTTGATAAATATAACTTCTTCCATTGTATATAATTTTAAGAAACAATATTATTGAACCCTGATGAAAAATTCAGCTTAGTTTTCTCTGAAATTCGTGAGATGGTCCATCGAATAGTTTGCAGGCAACATTTTGACGTTGTACCAAAGTTATATAACGTTGTGCTCACCAATGCAATGTTGGAACGCAACTGTGAAGTGACCACATCAAGACATAATTTGCACCTAAATGGGAAATAGAAATTCGAGTCGCTACGACGTCTGCACTGACTTCGTTGTATGTTCTATGTTCTTTTTACTGAATAAAGTAAAAAAATCCTCGAGCTTTCATGAAGATATCTTGTTAAGTATGTACGTATACAGGAAAGGCCCCTTGGAGCAGAAAATTTTCACGGAATTTTTCCCAGTTTGCGATGAAGGAGGAAGTTTGAGGAAATTTTATTCATTAACA
>CAJUYI010001067.1:57225-71047 GCA_910591695.1 Galerucella pusilla | reverse complement strand
CTTCCGCAAATTTGGATATATTTTTTAAATATGTTTTTCAATACCAAAGGTTACTAAAAAGCATGTTATTCGTTTCAAAGCAGTACAATGCGTCCATGTAGGTAGATTTGGAAAAAATAAGTTAAGAAAAATTAATAAAATTGTTTTCCATATGTAGCTAACTTCCAAGGACACACTGTAGGTAGATAGTTTATCTTATTATTTTTTAACAATTCGTGTATTTAGTATGAATATACAGTGTGGAAACCACTTATGGAATAAAATTCTTTATGTCATTATTTTAGAAAATTATAAAAAATGCCAGGACACGTCAACTTTTGAAATGAGTTGTGCGTTATGTAAACATAAATTAAAATATATAGGGTGATTCACGCAAGTATGCCATAGTCGGTGTTGTTTCTTTTTAATGAATCACCCTGCATATTTTTGGAATCCTCTTAATGAACCGATTCCAACAAACTAAATAATGTATAGTCAATTATGAATCATACAGGGTGAAATTTTAAAATTAATAAGTTATTACACTTGAAATATTGGTTCTACGCCCATGAATTTTATCATAAATTGCCTAAAAACGCCAATAATTAGACAAAATCGGTAAATAATGTGGATTGCTTTAAATCGGTAAATAATGTGGATTGTTTTCTATTTGGTCAGTGTTGACAGTTTATACTGAAAAAGTGAAATCTTTGTCAAACACTCTATCCTTGTCGAAATAACAATGAAATATTTAACTGAGACACACCGAATTGAGATTATAATGATGATCGGGTATGGGGATAACTGCCGAAGTCAAGTTGAAGTGGCAAACTTATTCAATAACAGGTATCCCGAATTGCCTAATATTTCACAAAGTACTGTGTCTAAAATTCATGCACAATTCAGAGAACTTGGACATGTCAAACCATTGAAAAGAAAACCACACTTTGTTGAAGATGATGTGAAAGTGGATATTTTGTTAAGTGTCGAAGAAAATCCAACTTCAAGTACACGTCAAATTGTTCGTGAAAATAGTGTTAGTCATACAACTGTTCTAAGATGTCTTCATAAAGAAAAACTTCATCCCTACAAATTAACTTTTGTGCAGGAGTTAACAGAAAACGATCCAGATCTTGAAATGGATTTCTGTGAAAGATTGACGAATAAGCTGAACAGAAATGAGATAGCTCTTGGTACCATTCTTTTTTCTGACGAATCAACATACACATTGAATGGAGAGGTAAACCGACAGATCTGTAGATATTGGTCAGCAGAAAATCCTAATTGGATGCATGAGACACACACTCAGTACCCTCGAAAGGTGAATGTTTGGGCCGGTATCATAGGCGACCATATTATTGGTCCTATATTCATAGATGGAAATTTGACAGCTGGAAAATATTTAAATATGCTTAGAAATAAAGTTATTCCTGCGTTGGCAAACTTATATCGCAACGCGATAGATCGTAGCTTACCGAATGGAAATGCTTTAATGCTAGGAGCTTATTTAGATGAAATCTTCCCCAATAAATGGATTGGACGAAGAGGTACTATTGGGTGGCCAGCTAGATCGCCAGACCTTACGCCGTTAGATTTTTTTTGGAGGTTATCTCAAGAACAAAGTATATGCAACACAACCAACTAGCAACTAGGTGGAGAACATTTTGAGTATTTATATCGATGTATTAGAATCAAATACAACAGGTATTTAATGTATGTGTATGTTGTATAAATTCGAATATTGTGAAATAATGCTTTTCAAATGTAATTCAAATTAATATAGTGGATTAAAATTAACCTGCATAAAATTTGTAATACAATTCAAGGTCATCACATTAACATTAGTTACACTATACACGAACCATTAAAAACCAAAGGCGTTTAAGCAAATGAATTAAAATCTATGAATTTTGAAAGTCTTTCATACTGAGTAGCCCGTTAACAACTCAATTATAAAAAATCTATTTAAGTAAATGTGAAATAAAATATACCTGCAGGTTATCAAAGATGTTTTAAGATATTCAATTTTATGTTAGGTTTCATTGATTGTTTCGAAGAATATCTATTTTTTATATCCCGGTTCGCAAATTTAATTGTGAAATAAATCCGCAGCCTAATATATAGGTTTAAAAAATATTTATGAGGAAACTCTTTACAAGGATGTGTAAATAGTAAACTTTCATATAATTTTCTAAGGGTCGCTCCAACGTTCTCGTGACAACTAATTTTATTAAAATTTTCAACAAAGATTATATCTAGTTGTTTAACATATTCTACAATATTACTAGGAGGTACATTCAGACCTCCATAGTTTTTAGAAGTCGAATATGCTATTATACATTAACAAGATTATCACGAATACCGTAGATCGTCATAAGCACAAAAAGGTCACATTAAAATCAAAAGATAACACCACTTTTTGTTATTATTAGTTATAATATAATAGTATAATATTTACATTTTAAATCAAATTTGTCATTCCAAATACTTGACGTACCTGCTTTCGTCTTTTGGGCAATTAAAGCTTTCGTCTTTTGGGCAATGAAATAGTGTTATTTGTGCCCCTTCTTGAGTATAACATCCATCCACACAACAGATTCTTGGCATTTTAATGCAGAACCAACACAAAACACTAAGTACGTAAATGTTTATTTTATTTCTAAAGGAAATTCGCTCACTCAAAAGGACAACTGGTATATTTCTTTACATATCCCTACGACGGACAACCTGTTTATGCATATCGCACGTAGGAGACTTACTTGCTCTGTATACGGTATCATCCGATATTCGAGCGAGATAGGCATAACGAGGGGAGGAGCTTAGAGTGATCCTTCTTGTCTTTGTTAATGTTCGTTGGTATTACATATAAAACGTGAAGAGGCTGAATATTGTCTGTTAATCCTGATTATCATGCACAGGATAGTGGAATTAGGAAATAAATTAATTTTTCTACGACCACTATCGAAAGTCGTTTTTTGTGCCTTGAAAAGCAACTGTAAAGTTGATGTTTTTCGCGACCTGTCATAATTTGACATTATTGGCACTCTTAAGCAGAAAGTAACTTTTTTTATAGATGGAAGAGAGCTACTTAACTGTAGATTGAAATATTTTAGTTGATTTTCTAATATGTTAAAGCATCCAACAGTGTTTTAAGTGATAATTTAATGAGAAATAGGAAAGTCTAGAAAATATCTGACATTAATGCCTATCATAAGTGTTGCCTAAGTAAATAGGTACCTACAGAAACTGCTGAGAACAAACAATTGCAATTAATCTTATTTTGGTGTGATCGTAGAAAAAATCTTGTGTGTATTTCTAGCAGAAAGTCCTTTGGTAGTCTCAACAGCCAAAGTACCACTTTCTGCTCTTGATACACAAATAGCTTATTAAAGTTGACTTTCTATCCTAGTTGGATAACATTCCAATATATGAATTTATCGAGTGTTTTTTAGTTTTCCAAACTAGGTTTTATCCAATTTCTGCAATCCTAATTTAAAGTCATTAGCTTAATTCAATGTATTGGGAGTTGATGAACACGTTAAAAGATTCAAACAAAAATTTTCAATCAATCCTCATTGCTCATGATTCGGGTCAAAATATTGGAATAAAATTGTGAAATTATTGCTCTTTAATAGTACATTGGTAAGTGTGCAAACTTTTAATTGAATATCAAGTTCTGAAGTGAATTGAAAGAAAGAAGATTCTAGAATTCGTTACAAAGGAATATCCATACATACTTACATATATGAGAACAAATTACCTATAGATTTCCTAAATTTTTGTTCCATATTAATAACAGTAAGAAGTAAACACATAGCAAAACACCGAGGAAAGGCATACTTTCCGCAGCAATTTTAACATGATTTCCACCAAACTATTCATAAAAATAATCAGTCACAAAATTCACACGATGAATGGATAAATAAAAGTCAAATTTTCGAAAACACACTCTCGATATACCTATAAAACCGACGATAATGAAATTCTTATTAGAAATTAATCTATTTCTGTTTGTTACTCGCAGTCTTTGCCGTTTTTTTGTTTAAAAAAAGTTAATCGATAAACCGAGTAGACGTCGCAAAAGCCTGTAAATTTGTTGCTTCCAGCTTAGAACGTTTAAAAAACTTATATTCCAATTTTTATTTTTAAATACCAACAATTGGAGAATAGCATAGGCGTGCCTATTAAAATTAAATAAAGTATAAAATGTTTACACAAGGAATGCATGAAGTGTTAATTATTTTAATGAACCGATTTATCAAATAATTATATCGCCATTTGTCTTTGATAAGTGTGCAGAAGTTCTAATTCAATCTGACGTGTCGAATGAAATTAAAATTACGGTTCAAGATCCCATTAAATTCATAATATATGTACAGAGTTTAGAATAAACAATTGAAGTAGAGTTTTTTAAATTTACTGTTTGGACCCTTAGTTCGTGGAATCTACTCACATTTCTATGTTAATAGTATATTACGTAACGTGTGTGGTAAGAAGCATTTTACGCACGAATGGATAAGTTACGAACGATGCCGCGTAGTGGTGAGTGCGTAATTCCGTGAGTGCGTAAAATGCTTTACAACACGAGTTACGTACTATACTTTACCTACGACCTACTTGTACTTGTATTTTTTATAAGAAGCATAAGAAATAACAGTTACATAATCAGAGGTGCTTGGTAAACTCCATCTCTATTACTCTATTACCAATGAAAGAAGCACATTGAAGAACTAACGTTTAATCATTATTAATATATTGTTAATAATCGAAAGTCCATTTTTCAATTATAATCAATACATATACTTAGCCCTTTGAGCTTTTCATATTTTAACATGGCGGAATTGAATGTTTTCAAATAATAAATTTTGAATAAAATGGTGACGTCTATTGACAGTTGCTAAGATGTTGCTAGGGAAGCCGTGCGATTTACTTTACAGCTGTGCGTTTTTTTTACAGTGCGTAATTATAATAGCTGTCATTACATTGATACCGACTGTGTGTTATTGACTGATTACAGGGGGGGTCGTAGGTAAATGAAATTAACTGCATTTAATTGACTCCACTTATAAAAAATATATGGAAAGCCTGAATTGAAATTGTCTCTGAAATGAAACTAAGGTTCACTTCTTTTAGATCTTTTGTGGACTAACTCGCATCCGTGTTCGTAGCAAATGTCCTGCTGCTTCATAATTTTAGTGATCTTTATAGTGTGTTCAGACGATTTTATATGATTTTCATGATAAGAAACAGCGTCATACGAAAAATATCAAAGATTGCTGAAATCTCAACTATTTTGACAATGGTTTCCAGTGGAATGACATGAAAATGTAGCGGTGGAATTAGAAAGTATATGATAATTGTGTTAGGTTAGGTGTAATTTGGCAAATTTATCTGAAGCTACGGGGCATGGGTAAGAGGCGAGGAAACATGGCGCATATCTGTCATAAACGTACAAATGGAGTACGGTACCTATTTTACCAAGTAAAATTGAAAATACAAAGGTCACTGACAATACCAACGCCACTGGATCAGTCAATTGACGAAGTGAGAGGAAAGAACACACGCAAGCGCTTACCAATAAGAAGGCAGCTTTCGATAAAATTCACCAATTATGTAATTCGGAGAGTGTGGTAATTATGGTTTTCGAACAACGCTGCCAGATCTTGAGGAAGCCCATAACAAATTTGGAAAAGTGCTCATCTTTTAATATTCATAAATTGAAAAAATAATGTTAATAGAAAAAATCCGAGGAAGCAAGCACATTAAGAGATTAACGTTTAATTATATTGTTAATATTGTTAATAATCCAAAGTCCCTAGTCTAATTATTATCACTACATACCTAGCACTTTTAGCTGTTTCATAGTTAAACGTGGCAATATCGAATGTTTTCGACTGCATTCCTTTCACGGCTTCAGATAAACTTGCTAAAGTATAAATGGAATCACTCAGTTGGCCTCTAAAAGTTAACTGTAGGTTGTTGGGGTTCTATTCTGCGCTGGTTTGCAAACCAATGACATTCTATAATAATGTGCGAGTCTTTTTCGCTTGTTACAAATTGTGTATACAATTCTCAATAGAGTAGCTTGTTTTTCAGCTCTTGAAGCATTTCTTTTAGGTACATGAATCTCACTTCCTTCAAACTTATTATTCAACTTACCTACAGATGACGTTTTAACTGTCATTTAGAAGTTACACTATCGATATACTTTTAGATAGTCTGAAAATAGAATTACCTTTCAAAAGGAAAATTTTATCCAATTTTATTGTTGCCTTTTCGCCATTTCGGGGTGACTGAAGAAGCTGCTCAAGGAAATCTCATTTGATTACCGCGTAGCGTACTTCTTTCTTGACGTGCCTTTAGATCAGTTCCTGTTTCCGTAGAAATTTAATAATCCTACATATATTTTACCTGTAAAAATGCGGATGCGTCTCTGAGAGGAGAGAGAGAGATTCGCCTCAGGAGTGTAATGTACGAGATTCGGGTAATGAATGAATGGAATTTCCTTTACGTTTTCCATATATCGATTCACATACCTTTATTCTTCCTCCACATGTGTATGACATCGCTAAGTGTGTATAATATTCCGTGGAAATATTTTCTATGGTTTTCAAGAAAAAGTTCCAGGTTAGATTGAATTCATCCTTTGTCGGGAGAGTTTAATATTTTAAATCAGTACCTTTGGTTCACTTAAATTATCTTTCTATTGATAATGGTCGCCAAGATATACCGTTCAATTTTCACTTGAATTTCCAGTTGAAGGCTCGTTCCTGATATAAAACTGACCTAGGACTTAATAAAAGTGTGTCTGAGGAAGTTGTCGTGGTGCGGGTATACAGAAAATTCTAAATTTTTGCTCACTCTTAAGGAACATAATAATACAATTGATCCACGATACACTTACACACAGTATGTTCTTGCACATGTAGCCGACAGCGTGTGACGTCATGTGGGAATCTCAATCGGTGATGTACAATGCTAAATATATGGGAAATACTCTGTTTGTGTTTAATTTTCATGCATATTTCCACTTTTTGAATGATTATTCAAATGCGACATGGTTTTTCAGATATAATATGAAATATTACTTCATTATCAGTAACTCAGTTATTTTTTTGGTAAGTAGGTACAATGATTCTGGGAGTTAACAATGTACAAAACGTGTAGAAATATATAGGTGATATATATTTTTAACATTTTAAAAAGATTTGAAACAGAAATATTTATGGGTGAGCAAAATTAAAACACACCGTTATGTTATAAATATTTTATATATCACATTTCTACCATTTTATTTTATTTATTATACAAGACTCCTTATCAAAGGTGTCACTGGGATACGAAATGACCCAAAGGCGAGTTTCGTGAGGTTAATGCGAGTGTTTACATGAAACTTGCATACACTATTTTTTCTAGAAATTTGATTTGAAAAAAAATATCAAAAAATGCACAAACCGGGTCTCCAACCACGGGACCACATTAAACTAATATAAAACGTATTAGGTATGTTCCTGTTATCCAAAATTAGTAATTAATTATTGTAAACAAAAATTGATAAGTTTAAGTATGTATTTACCTTGGTCATTAAGTAATTTTGGTCTGGTGCTGACATTTATTTTGGTCTTTTCTCGACATTTTACAGAAAATATTGGGTCTGTCTACTTGGTTATTTGAAAATCTAGATTTCTATTGGTCAATTTTCCAGTTTCATAATGAAAACCAGTGTTATAATGAGTATCATATTGAAACTGAAAATTGTCATTTAATTAATAATTCATAGTATGGGAGTAGAAAAAGCTTATATTTAGAATTATTTATTGAAATTTGTAAATTATGACATATTCTTGTCCAGTTTTTTTGGACAGTTTAGAAATTGATTTTCCTATTAATTTCCCTTAATCGTTACAAAACGAAAATAGCCTTATATTACCCACTAATAACAGTAAATTAGTGGGTAATAAAATTCCAAATAATCGAATCAACTCAAGTAAAATTGAAATTAAAGCTAACAACACCTTGTATTGCATGAAAACACAATGGATCGGAAGACTGGTGATAGGTGGGTGTAAATTTCTGGTTCCCGCGTAACGTAACAGCGCGGCTCGGACGCAATTTGGAGTAGAAATCAGCATACCGTGAGTAAGTGTATCGTGAATTGATCTTGAAATTTGTTAAGATAATTGAACTCTTCTAGCACGAGAAAAGCTGATTAAAAAATCGGATAATTAACATAGGGAGTATACGCTTGCTGTACCAGTTGAAAAGGTCTTAGGAAAACTAGGATCTATCAAAGAACATATACTTAAACTTCAAGCCAAGGATGCCTAACTACTAAGTGACACTAGTGGATTCAAGAGACATTTGACGTTTAAGCACAGATTATAAAGAGAACAGATACGAAAGCTTGACAGAGAACAGTAAAAAGAGAGAGATGGGTGGACATACCCATTTAAATGTCCATCATCGTAAGTCGACGAGGGTTGTCAATTTGCACAATATTTCCTTCAATTTACTTTCATAGGTCAAATATTTTATAAGCTTTTTTTTCAAGTGTGATAGTTATACAGATACAAATATTCGATGGTCACTTGTTTTAAATCAATTTTATTAACATTAAAAGAATCATACCATTAAAAAGATTATAATGTATAAAAATCATTGAATATATACTTTTTTCACAAACCATATCCTTGGCAACCATGCACAATAACAGTGACGGCTTGGCTCAAAACGTCAATATAATTATGCTCAAAATCACTTGTAATCTGTGCTCAAAATTCATAACGCAATTTTTGTTTGCTTCATTGTTTGAAGGATGAGAGTATGTAATCAATATCCAGGCATATGATATGAGAAGGTGCTACA
Organism: Galerucella pusilla; assembly: GCA_910591695.1. NCBI lineage: Eukaryota > Metazoa > Arthropoda > Insecta > Coleoptera > Chrysomelidae > Galerucella > Galerucella pusilla. Next base: position 62,203 of record CAJUYI010001067.1, on the reverse strand, counting down.
AATTATTATCAAAATAGTTGTATATTGTATTCCCTTTGATAATAAATAAATTAAGAATTATTTCTACTTCAAAATTTGGTTGATTTTTGTGATGACTTGTGTTATCTGAAAATGTATATATTAATTAATCTCCCAAGAGTACCTACCTAATGACTATTTATAACAAATCATAAGAATCTACATATGGGTATTAAATAAATACATAAATATATATTCGATTATAGTTATTGTTTTAATTTATGGCGCAGTTTTGGAGATTTAGGGGAAACTCCCAAATAAACTAAATCCGGTACTAGAAATTGTTATTGTCCCCAAGTCAACACTGCAATTTGGTAAGAAATTCAGAAAATAATTTAAACTGTCAAAATCTCGGCCATACCGAGTTGAAGGTCCAAGATCATTGAAGACGAAGCTGAAAATCGTTTAATGTTTTACCGGGATTCGTATCTGTTCTTTTTATAATTTGTGGTTTAAGTGTAATCGGTGCGAATAGAAACATTCTACATTTTTCCTCTTGAAACAGTATCCACTATATTATCATTTTCGAAATACGAGACAGTTTCTTTTTGGTAATTTAGAATCAAAATTAAAAATTTTTCTAGTGTGATTTTAAAGGAAAGACTGTTCAGTAAATATCAATATATCGCTGGTTGTCGTTTTATTTTCATTGCCTAAGCTGCTATCTGTAATAACAGTTTATTACCACCCAGATCGTATTTTCAAGTATTTTGTTTTTATTCCAGAATTGCTTTTTCCACTTCAATGTTCTTAATAAAAACGAGTTTGAGTTTTTTTTTATCTTAAGAGTCTGCAATATCTGTTCGTCGTTTATTTACCTAAAGTTCAGAATACATGCTGAATTCTAATTTAGATTTCAAATTACGTTTTTCTTTTTGAAAAAAAGCTTTTTAGACTACTATCATACAAATGATATGGAAAAAAAACCTACGCTTTATTCACAATTTCTCATTTCTTCATTAACTACAAGAAAACAGTGTTTTTCAAAAAATAACAAAATTTATTCAGATATACATGTCCGCATTTCCTCTGACATGACGCATGTAATATTCCAACAAGATTATGTTAGATTGCACTGGGTTTATTCAGTCTATTTATATTTCACCATAAAAATTCAGCTTCTCAACAAAATTAATCAGTTCATTTGGTGAACGATTGATCAGGTTTGGGTTCTCCAATGTTTCAGGAGAAAACAGATAATAGTAAACTGTTCTGAGGTCCCCTTCCCGTTGTTATTAATACCCAAATGTCTAGGAAATCACGTCCATAAAATTATCCTCAACAACCCAGCCCAATCAAATCTAAAATACCTAAAAATTTAGTGCTTCTTATGTGCTAATTAGTTGCCCTAATCAGAAATTTGTTGCTCATATAGCAACCGAGAAAATGATGACAATACCACCGTCCATAAATTTCAATAAGTCTGGTAACTCCTTTGAAGTTGTTGAAATGTACAACTTTTTTCAAAAGTTAGCCTTGTCATATGATATTACACGGTAAAATTATACAAAAATACCCTGAGAATTAGTTGCTAATTAGCTGCTCCATGAACAATGATCAGAGCAATTGAATAATAGCAGAAAAGTGACTGTTGAATAACTAATTTTTTCGGATAGACTGAAAAACGTCCGAAATGGCACCGAACAATTACTATTCGGTGGAAATGGCCGTGAAAAATTAGTTGCTAAGTAGTTGCTCCATGGACAATGATCAGAAAAATTAAATAATAGCAGAAAAGTGACTTTTGATCGATTAATTTTTCCGGAGAGACTGAAGTCTGAGATGGCCGTGAAAAATTAGTTGCTCCATGAACAGATCATGATCTGTTCAATGATCAGAGCATTGTTTATGGAGCAACTAATTAGCAACTAATTTTTCACGGCCCCAGACGTTTTTGAGTCTCTCTAGGAAATCAAGATATTGAAAACTCACTTTTTTCCTATTATTCAATTGCTATGATCATTGTCCATGGAGAAACTAATTAGCAACTAATTTTTCACGTCCATTTCAGGCGTTTTTGAGTTTCTCCGGAAAAATTAATCAATCAAAAGTCACTTTTCTGCTATTATTTAATTGCTCTGACCATTTTCCATGGAGCAACTCTTAGCAACTAATTTTTCACGGCCATTTCGGACGTTTTTTAGTCTATCCGAAAAAATTTGTTATTCAACAGTCACTTTTCTGCTATTATTTAATTGCTCTGATTATTGTTTATAGAGCAACTAATTAGCAACTAATTCTTGAAGTGTTTTTGCATGACTTTACCGTGAAATATTATATTATGACAAGGCTAACTTTTAAAAAAAGTTAGTATTGTCATCATTTTCTCGGTTGCTAGATGAGCAACAAATTTCCGATTCGGGCAACTAATTAGCACATAAAAAGCACTAAATTATTAAGTATCTTAGATCTGATTGGGCTGGGTTGTTGAGGCTAATTTTATGGACATTAGGAAATCATATATAATTTCACAATGCACATTGTCCATAATACCTAGTATTTCCCAAGGATTGTCTTATACTTTGAGGAGGATCCTAAGAGTACTTTTGGATCCAATTGGATAATTAATGGACAATCCTTCACACTAAATCGTTATTTTGATAGGAGAAGTATGGTTTGATAGAAAAATGAGCTTATGATATAATTGTGATAATATATTTTCCGTTCCTCGTATACACTGAATAAGGTACCAGACTGAATATCTTTTGAGAATGCATGTAGTCAATAGTAATCAGCGGATTTTACATACTGCCATACATCAAACTAAATTTTCAAGTAATAACTCAAAGGAGCATGAATACGGTTATTACTAGAAGCCTAATTAGAATCAAAATACATTTCTCTGTGGTTTGTAGTGAACAGCATATTGATTTTCAAATATGACTTCTGCAAATGCAATAGTTGAGCAGTTTTAACATCAATTATAATGGATCGTTCATTGTACTAGATATATGTATTCGAAAAATTTAATTTCCTTTCAACTTCGACGAAAAGAGAACCAACAATGTCTGCGTGGAGCGATTTTGCTAATGTCTGTCCTGAATTCTTTCCATTTACTGCTACATTCATTCTAATTAACAGAACTCGAATGCACTAGCCCACATAATGGAAAACCCTATTAATTAAAATCTTGTCAATCGATTTCAGTTCATCAGAAACATTTTTAATTACATCCCGCCTAGCACTAACAACCAAAAACGATCCTGTTAATTATAATTGAAAATTGGCGTCTGTTGTAATTCTACTTAGTCCCTTTCAACTTTCCTTTTGCAAATTTTTTTGTCGAAAGATAATAATGGTTGACGCTATTGAAGGTCAATATTGGTTTAAAAGGTACAAAATGGGGGTAATTAATTTCAATTAGAGAAGGGTGAAATCGAAAAAAAGATTGATGACTGATCAATTGGTAGTAATTTAAAAGTATTTAGTTGTGCACTCCATCTTTGTCAACTAATGTTTTTTAAATCAATTCACATATTAGTGTCAGTTCTTCAAGACAATATAAAATATTGCAGTGTAATTCTCAATTCATTCGCAAGTGGGTGCGTGTGGACACATGCGCACTCACAGGCATACCAAAAAACCAAAAAAAAAATCAAAAAACACAAAAATCACCGGGTGGACAAGAAAGAACACTGCGAAGAGGACCCCCCAATACGGGGTCCCCGCACTTCTAACAAGATGGGAGCTCGGGGACACCTGAGGGGCCAGCTCTAAAGAAATGCGACGGATCACTCATGTTAAGGCCGGTTCCACCAAGGCGGGTGGGACAGACTTTGACATGAGGCGGCGAAAGCACACACACACAACCGAACCGACATAACGACATGGAGAAGGACAAGGGAACATAGCCACCGGAGCTACCCCTTAACATGGAAAGACATCCCTGACACCCCCCATAGAATGAAGGGGGGAAAGGGATACGCGATCGCGATGAACGAGTGAGGTCCTGCCGGAAGTGGCAGGGGGTGGATGGAAGGTTCTACTTAGCATCAACCCGCGGGCCATAAGCCCGGGGGTGGATGCTTTGTGGGACGGGTTTTCTCACGCGCACGTGTGTGTGTGTGTCAACTCATTGACTACACTTTGAACCCTTAAGGTTGCTACAAACTGATTTCAGCAAAACCTCAATAAATCAACGGAAATTAGCAGCCCAAGAAAAGAAAAACTTACCATTGAAAAATAAGGAAACTGACATTGCTTCAGTTACAGTAATTGCGGATGGAACTTGTATGGTTTAAAATATCTTGCAAGCAGTTTTGTTATTTCACGGCATGGATATTGATAAATTTCAAATAATCTTATACGAATCTTGCACGAAATAAACAAACACTCTATTTAATGATAACATGTGAGTGATTTTTGAATTAACCAACAGAAATAGTCGATGTGATTTTTCAAAAGGAGTTCAATATACAGGGTGTACATATATATCTATATTTTCATTGTACTTCAGGATTTTTATCCATTACTTCTCCTGAAAAGAAGTTGTGAGGTTCAAAATTAATTAGAATCAATGGGAAACCGATGGAAAATAAAATAAAACAGCTTACGACGGTCTTATTAAAAGGTTAAGATTGGCAGATAATTAAGTTGGATATTAATCGAATAAAGATGGAGTTTGAGGGAAAAAGCAAGATGGAGACGAATCAATATCTTTTGTTTTCTTTGTTTCCGTCGGAAGTTAATATCAGCTTTCTAACTAGCCTATTATAAAATGATTCCATTTTATTTATTGGTATCCAAATCGACTCTATGGTCTTCCAATTGCAATTTCACTTCATATTGAAAAAAATATTGTAATCAAATATATACCTACCTACAAAAAATGTATATTTTTTTTCGATATTTCTTTTCTAGATATTATTATATAAAATTTAGATTAATTTATAGGAATCAATAGAATTTATGCTATTTATGGAATTTATGGAGTTTATGGAGTTTATGGAATTTATGGAAT
>CAJUYI010001067.1:4041-57215 GCA_910591695.1 Galerucella pusilla | reverse complement strand
TAATGTCGAATCGAATTGCCATTAAGAAGACGCCAAAGTAACTTTTTATATAAACTAAATGAAATGACAAAAGGAAAAGACCGACAAAGAAGACTTCAATGCAAATTAATTATTAAAAACTTTTTTTCAAGAACACATAAAAGCTTTTATTCCAACAGGTGAAGTCAAAGATTCCATTAATTCTCCAGGCTCCATTGATACGCTTGATATCTATTCCAAATTAAAAGAGGAGCTCGATACTGACGCCGATGTCAAAGGAAGAGACGTCGCTTTCGCGGCGATCTAAAGGGGACCGTCATATTAGCTATTATTATAATAAATTACTTTCCTAATACCGGTTATCTGATATCTCTTTCCGACTCCTCGAATTTTTATAAAAATTTCGAATTTTTTATTTTTCAACATTTCATAATTGTGAAGTCACTTGTTCAAGAAGTTAAGCCAATCATCAGCCGTCTCTTCCCGTTTGTCAGATACTTAAAATCGGTATCCCGGCAGTCATAATTCGATCTCCTTACAATATGTAGGTACTTATACAGAGTGGCCTATTTTGTTTGGAAGCACCCCTGTAAAATCCGCATTTCTCAACCGATTTTGATTTGATTTTTTTTGTTAGTTTCAGTATTAAAAACAGTATTGTGGCACAAATTTTCATAGCCTAATTACTATTTTCAAGGACCTCTATGCTAATTTTTCTTTGCCAAAAAAGACAAAAGTATATTAGGCATTTTTCTCTCTCAAATATAACTTAACCAATGGATTCAGAATCATCACAAATGTAAACTACCAAAATTTTATAAAAAAAATTTCATTAACGACAAAGTTTGATAACAACATGAATTCGGAAAAAGTGGTATTTTCACTGATTTTTTACGTATAATGTAGACAAATTTTTAAAATGGTAACATGGTTAACAAAAACTAGGTCTCAAACATATTGCACAGTGAAAATTCGAAGCCGATAACTCAACCCTTTCTGGAGTTATAGCTTCTGAAAGTTATGTAAAATTGTGCTTAATAATTTGGATTGTTGGCAAAGTAGTCTATGACAATACGGTCATTAAAATTTCTTGCTTGCAATTTTTCTCAAATACGTTTGGTCACTGCTCCAGTCTCAATAAATACTTTTTTGCGCGATCGATCTTTTTTGCTTATTTAGGTTGTGTTTACTGGTTTCTAAGTCTAACACGTCGGTAAGTGATTTACTTACCGTTCAGATGTCGGTAAGTAAATTACTTACCGACGTCTTAGCCCTACATACATTTAAAAGGTCCTGAATAATATATTATTCCATTCATCACACAAAAGGAACAAAAAAAACTAAGAAGATTTATATTTTTTAATGAACAGAACCGAACAGAACAATATAAAAAGTAATAAATAGCATAAACAATTTCACCAAAATGCAAATTATATTTTAAACTGATCGTGAAGTATAAATGTCATTATTCACATTCCGTTCATTTCGAAGAAATTTAAATTATTTTATTCGAAATTTATTTCAATACGATCGCGTAAAAAATGGTATAAGCATCTCGAACGTTAAGGGTAATACCGGTCTCCAGTAAATTGTCGACCGGTAAACCACCCTTACCGTTCTTAATACTTAATATAATATTTTTAATTCTGTGCACTACAAAGCAGCAAATACGGCGATCTGGATGTCTCCGATTACCTATTTCCATTACTTCTCGTTCACTTCTGTCATTGTAACCACAAAAAAGTAGGTAGAATTTCAACTTAGTCTTGAATAATTGAATAGTTAAATATTTGGAACAGTTAGTACTTACTATTTCATACATGTTACTGACTGACATAAATGAAAATTTGAAATCAAAGCCTACTTGCGACTCGTTGATTTCATTTTGTTAATAAATGAAATTATTAAGCACAATTTTACATTAATATAAGAAGCTATAACTCCATAACGGGTTAAGTTATCATCGGCTTCGAATTTTTACTGTGCAATATGTTCAAGTCCTTGTTTTTGTTCACCATGCTGCCATTTCTAGGTAAAATATTACTGAATATACCACTTTTTCCAAATTCATGTTGTAATAACTTTGTCGGTAATGAAAATTTTCCCATTAAATTTTGGTAGTTTACATTTGTGGTGATTCTGGATTCAGTGGTATAGTCATATTTGAGAAAAAAAGTTGCCTAATGTACCTTTGCCTTTTTTGGCAAAGAAAAATTAACATAGAGGGCCTTGAAAATAGTAATTAGCTATGAAAATTTGTGCCAAAATACAGTTTTTGATACTGAATCTAACAAAAAAAATTAAAACAAAATCGGTTGAAAATGCAGACTCTACGGGGGTGCTTCCAAATAAAATGGGTCACACTGTACATTCAAGTTTTACCGGCACATAGGCACTGTTCAAAAAAACGACTATACCTACTCAAAGAAAGCAAAATTGAATTCTCATAAAGTCTGGATATTATTTTAATCTCAAGCTGCAGCTACAGAAGACATAGTCGCATCAATTCTGCAGAGCTTTTATGGAAGACTGCTAGCGCTTACTAGAAGCTTTGCAAATACCTGCAGTTTAGCAATCATCTGATAAAAAAGATGGTGTGGGAAATGAATTCAACAGATATGAAAAAATTGTTCCAGTTGTATAGTATGTAACCTGAAAAACTTAATAATTAAAAAAATGAAAGCGGCAGCAGCAATGTACAAACTAGGCAGAAACTGTCAGAGAATTGTTTTCGCCGTTATTAAACGGAATCCAGATTAAAATGTTGGCGCATTCTGAAAAAAAAGTATCAACAACGCTACGTATACGTGAAATCCTATAAATCAAAAGCTCCGAAAATGTTTACAGTAGCTTTTTTTTCCTAGTACAGAATATCAAATTCCCGGTGTAGTAACAAGAGAATATTGAATCCATTCGGTATCCAACTTTCAGCATCCGCAGAATTTCTGCAAACAACGTTAGATACATGTACATACCGGAAAACAAAACAACAGAAACAATATCTGCTATGAGCCAGAAAATTGGATTGACATTAAATTTGTAGAAGGCCGGGGTCAGAAGAAAAACAATCGTAACCCGATCAGGCAAATAAAATAGAGCATCGGAAAATAAAGGAAGACCTACACAGTAGCGCTTACTAATGGATATGTTTGAGTTTTGACCTCTTTGCCAAGTGTATAATTGGTTTATTCCGTAATACAATACAGGCTCAAATTTATTGTAATGATGGTTGAAATAAAGGGATAAACACATATCGCAGATATAATTCAGAATTAACTCCAATTTCCATTGATATCTGAGTGGGCGGTGAAGCAGAAATTGCATGGAACGGTTTACATCTGTAGACAAAGCAAACATACAACCGAAAACATCTCATGTACAACAGGGTGAATGGTAACAGCTTTTCTGGGCAGGTTAAGTAACCCCACACCTCATAGGCCTCATTGGTCCCTTTGTTCATCCTCCTTTAAGTACGTGACCCAGCCTATGATTATGATTTTAACATAGTTTGTAACGTCCACAAGAGGCATTTCTCTGATGTTGGCCAAGCCACACCGTACGCGGATGATACGAGCCGAGCAATTAAACAGGATATTCTCTACCATCTCATTCTTGTTCTCAGCCACGACATGTCGATAAGTAGGGAACGAGAGAAGCTGAGAATCAATATAGAAAGATTTATTGCTATTGGGACTGAATTATATATACAACAAAAAGCCGCTTAGACTTAAGGTATAAAGGTTTGGAGAAATACCAGAGATAAGGAACGTTGTCAATGCACTTCCGTATTGTCGAAATAGTGACACTCATCAGAGGTAGATATTGTCAGTCAAATTATTACCAAATCTGTTGAGTGTTACGGAGACAGAATGTTGAATGTCATGCAGTTTCTTGGCAACACCAACTGAATAAGAAGACTTGAGAAAAACAGTTTCTTTGAGGTAGTTAATGCAGTGTTACTGTAATGCCGAGCAAAACTGCGCTCATATCCGATTTCCCCCACCGTTTTCCTAAGTTAGGTAATACATTTATCAGATTTTGGAATTGCTAAATACAATTTACGTTTCACCACGTTCTCGGTAATACCTAAGAGTATTGCATGCATTGGCATTACAGGGGCAATGAGGACTACTCCTAAAGAGGCGCTGGAGACAATGCTAGACCTCCCTCCGCTACATTGTGTCATAATGTGCGAAGCAAGGGCAACACTAACCCGACTGGAAAAAGCATCAGACCATGACGTGGCACATGGGAGAGGATACACAGAGATAAGGCATGTGGATGATGACATTTTCAAAATGCCAACAGACCACATGACCACCAGATATATCTTTCGCAAGAACTTCGAGATTGCCATTGAAGATCGAAAGGTGCTTGAGGAAGAGAACGCACCACCACTCAGTAGAGCGGATGAACTGATCTGGTATACAGACGGATCAAAAAATGAGCTCGGCACCGGAGCGGGCATATACAGCAAGACAAGCGAACATGAAGGAATCGTCTCGCTAGGAAAATACACCTCTATATTTCAAACAGAGGTCTATGCAATACATGCATGTGCAATGGTAAATAATAGGAGAGCCCACAACAACAGGCAGATCAAAATCTACAGTGACAGTCAAGCTGCCCTTAAAGCACTTTAGAGCTATAGAGTGACATCTCGGCTAGTATGGGTATGCGGCGAAGAACTTGGAAGACTGGCGACTCGGAACAGTGTAACACTGGAGTTGGTCCCAGGTCACAAAGGAATCGCAGGCAATGAAAAAGCTGACGAACTCGTAAGAGTAGGATCATCAACTCTGATGAACGGACCCGAACCTGCTGTGGGCATTCCCAGATGCTTAACGAGGTCATGGTTGAAAGGGTGGGTGAAAGAACAACACAATAAACACTGGAAGAATACGCCCAGGCAAAAACATGGGAAGAAATTCATAGAAGAACTAAAAGAAAAAGTAGCGAAAGAACTGCTCTCAATGAGCAGGAACAAACTACGCACCATAACAGGGCTACTTACGGGACACTTTCTCACAAACTAGCACCTAAACAAAATAGGTCTGTATAACGGAGACCTTACATGCAGAAGATGCAAAAAGGAACACAAAACAGCTCTGCATATACTATGCAACTGTGAGTCGCTAGACCACAGAAGGCAAAAACTGTATGACAGAATCCAAATGACTTCAAAAGACTTCTACAACCAACCAGCAAAGACTCTGTATGAGCTAATACAGGGAACGGATTGGCTGAATAGGTTGTAGTCAGAACACTAGGAGTATCCACAATAAGCCCAGGAGGCTGAGGTGGTGCAGGCGAAGGGACGGCTCCTTTTGAAAAAAAAAATACCTAAGAGTGATAACAGGTTGGTGAAATCAAAAATTACAGCGCGCAAGAGGCCATATTGTCTTAACTACAAGCAGGCAGAGAAGTAGAGGGAATGGAGCGCCTGGGCTAGAGTTTCTGAAGGAATTCGCTTCGCATTCTCTTTCCGCATGAGCCCAATAATGAGCAAAGTCGGAAAGACCCAATACTGAGATTGCCAGACCATGACCAAAAATGAGAAGCAAAACTAAATATAACTTCCCTAGTACGCTAGTATGCTACGGGAAGATGTTTATTTATAGGAAATTTCATGCTCAACAATTCAGTTACCACCATTTTTAATTTATCATTGACCATTAACCAAATATTTAACAAAGACCATATTGAAAAAAGATTGGAGCGCTATAATTGAAAACCTATGCGTTATACAAAAGAAAGTTTAGAATAATAAAGATGGAAAATATTATTATCCACAATAATAATCACCACAATTTTTGTCGTACGATGCGTGGTTCGCGAGGTATTCAATAGAACGTGTTTTTCAAGATGTCGGCTGAAGTGAAGCCCCCCCCTGACGCCAACTTGGATTTACATTCAGGGGACACCCCTGAATATATTAAAAAATATATACCTGTTCCCGTACATTTATTACAAATAATACCCGGCTCTTGGCCTATAGTAAAAACGATGTATTTATTATAACTTCAATATACAGGGTCGGGAGGAATGGACGAAAAACCTGATTTACTTGATTTTTGGCTTAGTAATCTCTCCTTATATAGAAAGCCTCAAAATATTTGGAAGGGCTGAATCAATAATACCAATATAAACAGGATAAACCAAATCAAGATTGATTCCAAAGCCAACGACTTGCTTTGTTTATCATTTCACTGAACATTGTTTTCTGTATCATGTTCAAGTCTAGTTAAATGTTCTACCTTGCTTTTATGTAGCATACGCTTTTCGTGTTGATACAAAAAACGACTACGTTTTTAAGACCAGTTCTCTACGTATGTGAATGAGGAAACGGAAGCCGAAAATTCAAGTCTTAAAATCTCAAAAGTGAAATCACTTTCAAATTATCTCGATGAACCAAACGACTAGACTTGTTGCTATTTCACTGGTTAAAATTTATTTAGCAATAAATCTATATTCCTTCTGCGTGGTCAAGTGGTAGAAGCCCGTAGGGAGGATTCAGCCGCGTTTGATATTGCCTCTGTTTCCCTCCATTTCCATAAGTGTCCTTCTGGATTTCCTATTATCGACCGGAAACTCGCTAGATAGACTATGGAAATCGACAATCGGGGTTGATGTTATTGCGACACTGGTGGTAGTATCAAATAAATTTCGAATGAAGTACACAATATTCGAGACGTTACAAGAATTATTACAAGATTTGCATCGTTGGGATAATTCAATCAATGAAGTTAAAATTTGTATGGTATCAGAAAACTATTTCACAGCTTTCACTGGATTAGGAGTATGGGTAGGTTAATGGTACTATTAGATGATTAGAAATAGCTTGGTACGATAATGACTCCATATATTGAATACGGAATATTATCAAATTATTGTGAGCTTCAAACAGTAATTTGGTAAGTAATAATTGGAACAAATCAAATAGAATTTTAAACCCTTTTTTCCACCAAATTCATTAATCAGAGTTTTTCCCTTCGAACAATTTAAGCGACTCTTGACGACGTCTACACGACAAATTGTGGGTGACGTTTAACAAAAATGACCTAACACGAATTGGCTGGTGTGTTGAAAAAGAAAGTGATTAATTTTTGGCGACTGTGATTAATTTTGTGTTGTTAGAGTCGATAGAAAAAAGACGCTTTTTGTCATTTTACGGAAGGTATAGCCTAGACCGGAAAAAGAACTTAATGGGTCGTTATCTACGTCAATATTTCAGGACGAGATTTCACCAACACATTAGAATTTACTTTTATAGAATATAAATTATACTGTGTAAAAATAAATAATTGGATAGCAATACATAAATTCCAATGTAAGATATCTTAACTTGAAAAAAAGGATCTACAAAGCAATTCGTTACCTGAACATTAAATTGTTCTATATCCCATTTTTGTAACTTCGAGAAAATCACAATCAAAGATGAGTCCTTACAATTCATTTAATAATATAAATATTTTTTTATTTGTAAAGACTATCTGCATTTGTATAAAAATTTACTTTTATTTTAAACCAATAGAATTAACACCACACAAGCCATTTTTTCTTAATCTCAAATTTTAATTTTGGAGATAGAACAAACCATTGCACCACTTTTACGGCCATTTTGGTGAATTGTTAGGATATAGAACAATATTTATGAATATGGACTGATATCATATTAAGATGTTTAGCCGGTATTTCAAATAAATGAGTATAATAATAACGCAAAAATGAAACAAGTTTTTATTTATAAATTGGAAAACATGTTAAAATAACATAAAAGTTCAAAATAGAAAATAAATTGTACTTTTGGTTTGGTTTAGTAAATAATTTGGAAAAACATGTTGCTAAATAAAATACAATTTTATTATTTTTTCGAAATATTTTTCTTGGTTTTAGGCTTCTGTTTGATTTTAGATTTATTCGCTTTTAGAGAATAATTATTGTCTCCCTTTTTACAATTATCCACCTTTTGAGATAAAGCAGTTGTTATCATTCTAGATACCTCTTGGTTTTCTGTAATATTAGTAATTTCAAAAATAACTTGTTGCTGTGGTATTATTATAGTTTGATTGAGTATTATCCAACACCAATTATTTGATACAGTATGCTAAAAAAAGTACAGTTAAAATTTGTGTTGGCGAAAAAAGTACCTGTGTATAAGGTTGGAAACCTGACAGAAATTATATATATAAAATTTTAAATTTAATACTTATTTTGGACAAGTTACTAATTGGACAGCCTGTATATTTTAAATTTAAGTGGACGACGCGGCATTTGAAATAAAAATTATCATGCTGGTAGATATTTTCCAAATTAAAAATACTGAGTTTATCGAAACATTTACGACCCTATTTTACATAATATAGTAGTTTACCTAACTAGTGCGGAAAAGTCACTTTACACACGTGTTAGGTACACTATTTTTTCTGCATGCGGAAAAAACCAAAAAGTAAACAAAAATAAAAATTTATTATTAAACACACAAATTGATTATCATTATTTGACCTTCATTTGATGAGGCTTATATCAGGGCCATTAAAAATTAATGAAAAAAACGTTTTTTTTAATGAAAATTATTTCAGAATTTCAATAAATTCCTTAATTTCTTAGTCATTCGGTAATCTACAACCATACATATATTTAATTTCAATATTCTAATATCAGTATGAGTACTCCCCTAAAACCTAACAAATTAACTTTCCGCACTATTGCGGAAAAGTGATTCTTTCCACACTAGAGAAAGTGCAGAAAAGTAGACTTTTGCGCACGCTAATAGAAAAAAAAAATTAACAAAAATTTTCAGAATCAGCCTAAGAAACTGTTCGTTTGAAGAACTTACTCCAAAACTTCAGTAGTACACTCGATTGATTTTTCAGTGTAGAACTACTTTAAATGTGGCATCTGCCAAAAATTGAAAAGAAATTATAATTACAGCACTATATTTGGGAATACAAAAGGTTAAGACACTGAAAATAATATTAGGACCGATGAAGATGAAAATGAAACACGAACGAACATAGAATTGATAGAAAAATAGAATTTTACCGTGTTGACCCCACTTTGTGGAATCTAATAATATTACTTGTAAATGAAACTATAGTTATAACTAATCCTAAAGAATTCCACTTTAATGAGAAAGTATATGTGAAAATTCTAATTTATTTTTCAATTATTTCAATATTTCAAATATAATCGTCAGAATTACAGATGTCACTGCAATTGAGAAATTAGAAAAAAGCAAAGAGCATATCAATCAGTATGCATTTTTCTAGACAGCCTAGCTGCGCGGACGGTGTACTCGACTCCTTGCAAGTCAATCCTAAGCTTGTATGGGATTTCGTAGATGTCAAGACATAGTCGAAGACCGTTACATGGTCACGGTAGCCTGGATACCAGAGCTAGAGGGTCAAGATGGCAACAAAAAGGCGGATGAAACAGCCAGGCAAGGCTCATCAATTATACCATCCATTGAACTGAAACCATTTGTGGCGTCGACAACAGATATGGACGCAAGGATATGGGTTCAGAGGAATTTCTGGAATTGTGGAAAATCTTAACAGGACAGTGCAGGCGAAGCAGTTCATGCAAAAATATATAGTAAGTGAGCACTGTAAGCCTAATAAGCAAAAAATCCTAATGGGGTTAGCAGACGAAGCCATGTGCAGATTCTGTCACCTAGAGGAGGTGCAAAGCACATCTTCCTGGTGAATGGGCATTTCTTCTACTAGGAATTGTAAAACCTTTTTTGAGACCATATAAAAGCTCAACATTAGAGGCTTAGTGGATACATAAAAAAGTCAAACTGGTGTATTTATAAAAAAACAACATAATTATGATGGATTACATAGTAAACAATCTTAAAAAGTATAGACACGGTATATAACACTTTTTCTTAAACTCATCCTGCTTCCGCGACACATCATCATCTATTTCCACGAATGAGTTCTTAAGCTTAAGTGATCGTCCAGAATTCGGCGAGTCATCTTGGATTTTTTGTTCAAGAGACTTGATAAATTGTAATGGATCTCTAAATTATGATGTTCCTTTGAAAAATATTTTTTTCGAGAGAGTTGGCAATAGACCATAAGTCCATATCGCCACAAAAAATGAAATTAATTTCATAGATAGATAAGTTGCACTTATAAGTGGAGTTTACATGTACTTCCAAAATAGTTGATATCTTTGGTAGTTGGGAAATAAGCGTTTCAAACCAGGTGGTCAAGTTTTGAAAATCAGTGAAATCGAATTCACAAGTGAAATATTTCGATTTTAAATTCGCCATCGAAATAGTACAGCTAATTTTGAATGAGAGTGAAACGCAATTATTATAAATACACTTGAATGAATTTAATTCGAACGACACAATCTGAAAACAGCGGAACAGCCCTCATATTAGTTCAAACGTAAATTGTTAAGGAAAAATAAGAATAAATTAAGATTTATCATTTTCATGAGATGAAAAATTTTATAATAATAAATTAAAATATATCTTTATATAACTTATTGGGGATTTTTCAAGATATAGGTAACATTTATACAGGCTTTGAATTATTTTATTATTACAAAACCCAACACAAAAGTATAAATACAGCACGATGTTAGTTTGGTTACTACCACTTCCATAGAAGCGAAGACTACTTTTAAAATTATTATATCTTAATATGAATAAAAAAATGTCACATATTCTTGACGAAGGTACAATTTCTTTCCTACCTTAGTAGATTTGTTCATAACTGATGCTGTTATATGAGATGCCAAAAATGGATCTAAAATGTTTATAAATTCGCCAACAGCTTCTTCATGAAGTCTGTAAACTTTTAGGAACTGGCGGTCACTTAAATTGAAGGGATCGTGCCTAAAATGATGAAGCACCGTTTTTGCCGTTGAAAAATCATCCTCCACACAAGTTTCACAACATTATTTAGCACTATTTGATGCAGTTCCTCTAAATTTGCCATGTAGATTTGAAAAATATAAAACATTTTCAATAACTAGTATATGGAGTAACTAAAAAGGTTCAAAAGGGTAGTCAAACTCAGTCAAACTAAAAATAGGGATGTTAAAACTATACAAAGTATCTGACAAAACCACAACACAAAATTCGATAATTCTAACCCCAAATGAATCAACATTTCGCAAGTGAAATAAGCGTTTCGACAGCTAAACAGTATTCGAATTAAATTGGTGAAATTTTTTCGAATTCGAATTTTATTTCACACTTGAAATAAGTTCAAAACTTGGATTGATCTAAATCAATCGAAATATGGGAAATTTCACTCGTGAAATATTTCAAAACTAGACCCCCACGAGCTCAACTATTTCAATAATGTGTAATATGTTTCACTTGTGCTCCAGCCTTGATTTAAATAGTGGTAAGTCTTAAAATACAATTTCGTATTGGGGTTACAACGGAAAAAAGTACTTGAACTGAAGAGATTTGCAAATGTTTCAATACTTCATGGTTAAAGTCCACTGAATTTGTCGAAAATGTTCCCGAGAGTGACTAGATAGCAAAATCCTCTAGAAACTTGTTTTTTCAAAGTTCCCAGTTCCTGATTCCCCCGTGCAACATCAACTAAATGTACAACATGAACTATATGAAAAATAAACACCGAATGTTGAAGTGGCATAAAAAGAGCGAATATCTCGGAAATCTCGGGAAGTTTGTGAATAACGTGAATAATTAAGTAAAAGTTTAAAATATTCATGTGTAGGAAGCTTCTTGTTCTCTTCTTCGAGGATATTTTAGTCGATGTGTTAAGCCAGAACTATGGAGATTCTCCATTCTTCGCTAGTTGTCTTTGTGATAATGTTAAGTATAACGTTTCGCTCACAGCCAACGCTACCTTCGATATTTTTTTATTTTGGCTGAAAGTTATCTTTTTGGTTGATGAATAGAACAATAGAGGAGAGCAATATTTTTTTCCGAAATTTTTTATATCCCAGACAAAATTTCATAAAAAACAAGTCAGGATTTCCGATTCACTTGTTCACTGTGAGAGAATGATATTTTCTTGCAGTTTATCCTAATTTTCTCTTGATTTCTTTGGTAATAGTTCTAATGAACAGTATTGACTGCCTCAGCTGTCTCTGAAGAACCCAGAGATGGAAAATTCATCAAACATTCAGGTCGAACTCATAGTTGCGGACGTAGATATTAAAAAGTTTACACTAATGCCTCATATGCCATCAAAAAGCATAACCGTCTATGTACTCCTTTTTTAAAATAATCCTCATGAAAAATGTACCACTGAGAGTGAAGTGGACTGAAAAATGATAATATTTCCTAATACAAGAGAGGCACGTTTTTCGTCTAACGAGGCTCGTTAGCGGACTGCGTGTACTAGTGGCGTCCGATATCTTAATTAAAAGTTTCAGCCACTTTGCTAAACGTTTTCTTCGTGGATTTTTTATTGTTGCAGTAGAAATAGCGCGATGGAGAAGTTTCATAATTAAATTTTCAAACCTGCAATTTCTTTCAAAGTCGAAATCAATCGGTTCTCAAACGGAAATTTAATAAGAGTGAGTTACACACGGCTTTCGTAAAATATTTGTTGTTGATGCGAATGGCTTAAAATAAATACTTTGAGCGGATGCGTTGATTTTATTGTTATATTTGTAATTAGTCTTTTTTTTGCGGGCCGAGATGGGAAACTCATGTTAGAATGGGTCCTAGCCAGTATCCAGACAGTTTTGAACTCATCTCCACGGGAATGCCTACCAACCAAACCCACCTCGAACTAGCCGTAACTCCCGCCTTGAAATCACTATATCCTAGCATACTTCAAGACGGGCGGCGGTACCTCACACACTCTCCGGCATCTTCTTCTTCTTCTATCACTCCTACCTCTCACATGCCATGTCGGGTCTTTTTCTTTCCCTAATCATGCTCTTTACCACGCCACTTATCTCCATCCATTCCTCCTCGCCCCTCAACATAATCTCCACCATATTTTTCCAATACACCGCCTCTACCAGTTTATTTTCCAACTTATTTAAATTTTCCTCGTTCTTCCAACATCTAAACACATATCCCACATCATCCTCCACTTCACATCTCTCGCATACTCCAGTTTCTCTTTTCCTTATCTTGTGGAGGTAACCCACTCTCGACCCATGCCCTGTGAGCACCTGCGTTAAGAAGTAGTTCACCTCCCCGAATTTCCGGTCCTTTTATCGCGCCCTCATACTCATCCCACCTTCTCTCCATTTCCTCATCCATCCATTCCTGTACTTCATCTCTGGTCGCACCCCTCCAGCGTCCGGCTCCAGCCATCAAGTCCAATGGATAGGACCTTGACAGCACCGCTGCTGCAAGTCCACCCACTGTCCTGTATGCCTGCACGACCCTCTGGAGTATCCCGCTCTGCACTGTTAGTCTAGTCAACAGGTTGAAAATGGTAAAAAAATGAAGATATTACTTTTAAAAATGTATGTGATGGTTTTTGGATGATGTTTAATAAAATAGTTTAAACGAAAAATGATGAGTTTAGTTTTTCGCCAATATTTCGTGAAGTATTAAGTAACATTCAAGATATAAAAAAGAAGAGAATATCCAATAATTAAGCTTTCAAAAATTTGAAATGAAAATATATAACATTTAGAAGGAATCAAAAAAAATTTGATCAGTGTAATATTTGATGAATGGAAATAGGAAATGATGTTGAAAGTCCGAATTATGTACGTAACAGTAAGCAAAAAAACCTTTGTGTACAATCCATTTCGTTAAGAAAATCCTTTCGATATTTCTCGAGTGAGGAAAACGTATTAAAGAAAGAAGAAATCAATAAGGACAATGAAAACAACTTGCTTTATGATATTGACTTTGGAGAGTGTTTTCAAGGAGGATTGGTTGATGCAGCAGTATTGTCCGAATTGTGAAACGGAATGGACAATGGACATATTGATCGTCCTTATTAGACTTTATATCCGTGTCAGACATCGGGCAAGATCTTTTCTGTCAAAAATGTATACGTACATTTTTACAGCAGTAAATAATCTTAGTTTTTTTCGAAAAATTGATAAGAAAATCAAACATTTACTGTAGATATAAAAGTTTATCGAATAATTTTGAATCCCATGAAATATTTTCTACAGGGAACTACTCAAAAACTGATAAATACAAAAGTTTTACTATGGTCACTCTTTAAAAACTTTTCATAAGCTGTAACGATGATAGAATGTTATAAATTAAGCAGTATGAAGCATTGAATTGGTCAAAGCTTTTATCGGGCTTTAACTTCAGAGCTGGCGACTTTTCGACTAGATGCACTTTTAACTGTAGTATGTTCAATCTTAAAAATGATTTTTGATTATTGCCAGAGATTATAGACAGAAACGAATGTTTCTGAATATATTTTGCTGGTATAAGCATCAAATTCACAGAAGATCAGATTTTTTTGCTTTGTAAGCAATATGTGTAATAAATAATGGAAAACGCTGAGTGAGAAATTCAAATATTGGACCTTATGTTTTACTTTTACGCAAATATGGTGGTTATGTAACGGATGGTCGATTTGCAGTGCTAGTGGATACATTGAAAAGTATACGTACGAGGTCATATCTTGAGTATTCATATTCAGATTTGCCCTTTCTTCTCATTTGAAGCGGCATTTTCCAGTGGATTTGCAATTTTCGGATTATCATATTGTGATTTGTCTCTTTTGGATCTTACTCAGTTTGAATATTTACTGTACGATTATTCCACATAAATTATTCCGTGATCAATAAATAGTCATATGAAGATTTTATGTTTTACTCTCTGTATTTCTTCTTTTATGAAATAGGGTTTTAGTGGGTTTTTGTAGTGTACAAATCGCAATATCGCCATTCACCATAATGAAATTTGTTGTCGGTATCGGTCTAACGAGGCTTCCAGTGGCTTTATATTTGGCCCGACGAAATTTAATGAAACACATAAAAAGTCTTATGACATCAAACATGCTCTGCATCACATTTTTATTATAGTCTGTTGCATACTGCGGTTGAAAAAAGCGAACAAAAGAATTTGTTTACCTTGAAACTTCATTTCAAAATGGAAATAATGGATTTAAATTACCATTTCTTTTTCAAATTCCGTGCAATATACATAGACCAGTGTAGATAGCCCAAAATAAAATGGAAAAGGTACAAAATTGATAACAGAACACAAATGATGGAGAAGGGTCAGGAATACAGGAACCAAAAATAAAACCACGTATACTGTAGGGGGGACGTTTTAGCGGGTTTTTTGTCATTCAAAAGAGAAATGCCGGGAAGGAAGTCATTGCTAAAAATGGATTAGAATTATTTGAAGCAATTTATAAATTCAAAAAAGACAGATCCCAAATCCCAATTCCAAATATATGTGCATATACAATGGGTGCTATTGAACCTTGGCTTCTTGAACCTCCTGAAGTGATTACTTCAACAAATATAACAAATATAGTACAAACTCAACTTTCATTAAGTCAAAGCTGCTGGAACTACTTGACAGTTATAATAGTTATCAATGCATATACACATATGCTTCTAAGGACGCTCAAAATACTATATTGAAGTATAAGTGGATATTAAGGTCTTTAAAACACGCGCGAAATAGAGCAATGGTTAAAAGACCAGTTATCCACGAATACTTTACGCTATTTTTTTGATTGGTGCACTTTGAAATTATAAATACTGGTCTATAACTACTACAACAACAAGAAATGGAAATCATAGATAGAAATAAGAACTAAATGTCAAATGGTTGAATTCACAAAACAGTCTAACCTATAGAAGTGAAAGTCCAATAGGATTACCTGGAATGGAAAAATGAGGTGTCAAACCCATCCACCTGAAGCGCTAGTTGCAATTGAGTTGTCGAAATAGGCAAGGCAGCTGAGGCCGAAAAACAGACTAAGGGAAGAAGAATTTCTGCGATCGTTGTGGATGGGTTCAGAACTATTTCATAACGCTTTTTTTAATGAAAGTTTGTTTTTGAATGACTAATGCCCGATTTCACTAACTAAGTCATATAATACCCATAACGAATTCAGGAATTCCTAAATGCAATTTACATTTTACCACGCGCTAAGTAATGCCTAAAAGTGATAATATTACGTATTTCCTATCACTTATTAATCAATCCTGAAAGGATTGTAGGAACAGCTTCGCGAGTGAGGCCCCTTTTTGTCCCAATAACAATATATTGTGGTTCAAAATATCTGTTGCAAACTTCGTAGGATTTATAAATCTGTTCAGCGCTTGATTCCTTTAGTTTTGGATTGCGAATAAAGGCAACCCATTCATTCAACAACAAAGGGTCATGTTTGGGAAACCTTTGTCGTTTTGATGCAATGTCTGTACACCCAGGAACGCAACACTTCACACCAACCATTATAAATATTATGAATTATCACACTTGATAAGACTTACAGTACCTAATTAAAACACAAATAACAGCAGCAAATAGCAAAAGGAAACAATCTATAAAAGACAATGGTGACATCAACAAACTATATGACAGCTTTGATGAATTCTAAAATCTTTTTTTCTCTTCGTGCTAAAGGCCTTAGCTACCAGGTCTGTTTCGACAACTCAATTGCAACTAGCGCTTCAGGTGGATGGGTTTGAAACCTCATTTTTGTATTCAAGGTCATCCTATAAACTTTCACTTCTATAGGTTAGACTGTTTTGTGGTTGAATTCGTGATGTATTGATGTATATGATGTATACCCTGCGTTGTCATGGAAATGAGAAAAGCCTAAACTAATTTGTATTTCGATGGAAGTTCAACCTTATTGAGTCCTGTGAATGTCAATTGTATTAATTCAAATACCATTTCCTAAAAGATTTGAAAAATCGAAATATTAATATTTCAAACAATACCAACGACACTTTCCATTTTAATTTATGAATTTGACATTGTTACATATTGTTCGAATAAAAGTTTTGACGTTACAAGCCAATCCTGTCAGATCAATTATAAGAAAATTGTCAAAGGTAATACCACGAGTGCTTCAAATTGTATCGATAATTTTTTCTTTTCCACGAAAACTTGTTTATTTGGCAAAAATATGAAAACAAACCGATTGATAAAATCACGAGTCCGTCAGGACGAGGGATTTTATCTAAATTCGGTTTGTTTGAATGTTTTTGCCTCAAATAAACAAGTTTGAGTGATGAAAATAAAAAATTATGTGATACAATTAGAAGGCGAGTTGTATTTGAGAAGATTATTTTTTTCAACAATTTAAAATTTTGTATTACCTGAATGTTCAATATTCTCTTGGGTGATGGCACTGAATCGAAGCACTTTTAGTTGTCAATAATGACAAATTCAAAGTAAAATTTTGACGTTTCGATGTAAACAAGGTTTTATCGATGAGGAAGCATAATTATCAGTATAATACCGAATGATTGGCTAGAATAATGTTTTGCTATTGGTTAAAACCACCAAAATGTCAGATTTTAACAAGTGAAAAAAATAATCATTTAGATATGATTTGGACCTTAGATTTAGACTTCGTTTCTTGAGTTGTTGATGTTGCCACGGTAACTTTAAAACACGCGCGTTTTTTGAATTGAGATTTAAACACGCTGAGGCGTGCTTCATAGTATATTATTAAACGAGCAATTTATGATAGCCATAATTAATTAGTAGTAAATTGCGAGTAGAATACTATACTTAGTCCACGACACTTAATTTATATATTAATAAATAAAAGTCAGTAGCGATTTGGCATATTACTAACCTCAAAATGTTGTGGCAGCTACTTCAAATAATTTGACATATATAGAGATGGGCGATACTGTAGGAAGTATCAATACAACGTACCGTTATAAATATATTGTTTTGAAATACTTAATATTAGGAAATATCATTATGAAAAGTATCAATACTAAAAATTACAATATTTTATAGATACGATATATGTCAGAAACAAATTTCCTGAACAAAATACACAGATTTAATAGTTTATTCCATATTGTACCCCCATCTCTAGTCGTGAATTATGAACCATAATACACTACAGTGTATTATGAACCATAATTCACGACAGATGATGTATGGGTACCATATACCTTTAGTTAGGAGGTAAAATATTGACTTACTATTAGGTGGTCGTGGACAAAATAGGTAAAATGGTTCGCCAATAAAAAAACTAATGTTTCATCTCCCAACTTGCACTACAATACTTTCAGCAGAACTCTTCGCAATCTATCAAGCCCTCATATATATTAACAAAGACGACAGCAATAGTAATCAGTTTATTATTTTAACGGACTCACTCAGTTCCATAACTTGTATACATCAATTATACCCAAATCACCAAACTGTAATTTACATAAAATTGGAATTGGCCAATGCTGGGAATCAAAATAAAACAGTAATTTTCATCTGGATTCCATCCCATATTGGTATCATCGGCAACGAAGAAGCAGATAAGTGTGCTCGCGACGCAATCTCCAACTGTAATTCTACGAGTGTAAATAGGGTCATTAGTGCGGATTTTAAGGTGTCTGTCAAAAACAAAATGATTGAATTTGGAAAATCGGAGTGGAATAACGTTGTGTCTAAATTGCATGAAACTATGCCGATGTTTCACAAGTGGCAGTGCTCTTCGTTCAGTCGGTCGTGTCAAGTCAAAATAACAAGAATGCGTTCAGGTCACACAAGACTTACGCACGACTACCTAATGAAAAAAGAAGATAGTCCGGTTTGTGATACATGTAATGTTATTATCACGGTAAAACACATATTGCTGGACTGTAAAAAATACGACAGTCAGAGAAAAAATGCAAATTTACCACATGTACTATCGTCCATTTTTGATAGAAAATTCGAAAATAACCTGTGTCAATTTCTTAAGTCAACAAAGTTGTATAATGTTTTGTAAATCATGCATCTATGGAATTTAAATTGAATGGTTCCTGTCCTGCAACTGTCAAATCATCTTCAAAATAAGAGTAATTGTCACCAACATAAGACGCTACAAACATGGCTCGATCATGAACTTACAGCAACTGATTGGGGTTGGAAGCAACATGCTGGAGAAATTATGCCAATATTCTCTGGTCTTAATCATTTTTTGAAATTGCGAAGCAGGAACCAATAGTAAAAAATGTTACTGTCGAAAACACGGCCCTAAATGTAGTAGTTTGTGCGATAAATGTAATAAAAACAAACATATACGACACATCTAATCATAACACAAGGAACTGGTGGAGATAACTAATGTTGTAAATCATTTCAACGAGACAGTTGGTGCCAATTCAAAATACTGAAATTGAGTCATAATTTTTCTACAGGCGTGCAATAACTCTGTATCGATTACATGTTGGAAAATGTGAGTTTATGATCTTGGATAAACCAAGGAATATTTCTACAGAAAAGACTACAGATCTCAAGCTCATCTGAATAATATGGCGGTCTCTATGGATGGAATAGAAGCCGCATCAATTAAAACTTGGGACAAGACAATATTTGAGTTGTGTTTGTCTTTCCAAATTGAATGGAGTATCTGCCATTATCAAGTAGGTATGTTTTTCAAATTTTGAGGATTTTCAAAAGAGATTTAAATTTTATGAATAATGCGAAAAGTTTTGTTGAACTTTGTAAAAATATGGAACGAAAAATGAAATATCCCCCTGCTCTATGTAACGATTTAATTTTTATTGAATTACAAGAACAATGAGTTGCCGTTTCCATTTTTTCATGCTAATTACTAGCTAAGGATGATGTTTTTCTCGTAATAAGAGACCTATTTGAAATTTCTGATGAACGTTCAATATAGAATGTCACAAAAACCGATTTTTGGATTTAACTAACATTGTCGATCGCAATAAGAATGTGTAAAACACATCCGTTCAACAGTGAAAATATGAAAAGGCCGGAAGAAATGTGGGTTAATAATTCAGTAGCGCATTACTAAGTTATCCAGTGAGGATGAAAGAAGCTGCTGGGATCTGTAGTTATCGGAGCATCTTTAAAGTGCTAAGAAGTGTCTGCATTATTTAATGCTAAACGCGTCGCGAATTTTATGAAATATACTACAGCAACGAGGTAGGATGCTTCGCTTTTCATATTCCTTTGCTCAATTTTATTGGGAAATATGCTTGAAATTTTAAAATGCAATTTCGACGAGAAGCTGCTTTTCGTGCTGCATTGTTTTGCTGGGAAATCGAGTGTCTTAGTGAAAATCGTGAAAGTGATAAAAATTTCAGCGCGTGGATTGACGTAAATCTGGTATCTACACAAAATACAGTAATAGGCCAAGCAATAGAGCAAGTAATTTTTGACAAACATTCTGGTAGAAAACGGATGGTACCGTCATATGAAAGACACTACGTAGTTTGATTTTGATATGTTTTGATCGCATAATTATATACGAGGAAATTTGGAAAACCCGGAGAATCAGTCAGTTTTTTCAAATTCATATTTTCCTTATTTTCTAATTGTTCAAGGTAAACTTGGTACGAAGGAAGTTCTTCATATGAACTTTACTTTTATCGCAAATGCAATTGTAATTTTTTGATGCGATAATTTGCAATGTGCCTGAATCCAAACTATACTACGAACTGTCTTTCATATGATGGCACCATCCGTTTCCTACTAAGACTTTGTCAAAATTGTTCACCCATTGCTTGGCCTATCATGTTTATAATTTTGAAATTTCACATTCAGATCAAACTATACGAATAATTATATGTTAGTGAGGGAGTTTTTACTTTGATGAAACCTGTACCGAGAAGTTAAATGCTGGAATCTACGTATAATCTCAAAAATTTCTGATTTAATCCAAATTGTAATAGCCCAGTTAATCCTTGCTATTTTTCACATTTTCATAAATATTTCAATGGACAGAAAAGTATGCAGTTACAATTGTATTTGTTAACTTGTCCAATTTTGCCTTGTCATCAGTATCCATGAATACTTTGTTGAGAACACCATGTTGATAGACCAATCAGAATTGAAAGACATTTGGATTTTTTTCCATCAATACAAGCTGTCTTCGTCTTAGCCTTTTGTAAATTACCTGTACAAATAAAAAGTGTGAAACTTTCAACGAACACAGTAAGTTGGGTTTACAGCCACTAAATATCACAGTACCACTCCAAAAGTCCCAAAAACAAACCTAGGAAGGTGTTCTATTTTGAAATAAGTCTCAACTAGCTAGACATTTCCAATAGAACTGTTACTATTGAAGCTCTAACATTTGGATTATGTATGTATTTCGGGGTGACATTCACTGAGACCTAGAAGATCTATTGTGCCCCCTTACTACTACATAGTTTCTGAGGAGAGTCTCAGAAACTAGTAGTTCCTCCAGTCCTATTTCCCGGAGGAATTTTAGGATGTCTGCAGGCTTCAACTCAGGTGAATGTTCCTCTTCTATCCAGTAATCTCCCAGGTTTTGTGCTCTAGGATTCTGAAATGCTGTGCAGTTGGAAAGTATGTGGAGGTTTCTTCTTCCATGCCACAAAATCTACATTCTTCTTCCTCCACTATTTTGAGCTTCTTCAGGTGCCCGTTCAGGCGACAATGTCCCGCTTGGATCCCTCTGTTAAAACTCTTAGCGCAGTTATACTTTGGCTTATGCATTCATTTGATCCCAACAGGCTGTAGTCACCCAGAAGAGTATTCGATTGTATAAGCCCTACTAGATCTTTCCAATGGTCAGATCTTCTCTTTTTCTCGGCTTTATCTCTTTCTACAAATATTACATTGGGGCTGACTCCGCAACAGGGTTTAGGCCCCCAGAAAGGTATTTCAGTCCCCCTATTTGCTAGTTCATCTGCTATACCATTTCCTTCTATTCCATTGTGTCCTGGAATTCCATAGTGAGGTCACTATATTGTTCCCGCCTAGTTCATTGAGTTTGTCTGGACATTCCCACACCATGTTGGAACTGATTACACAAGAGCTCAGTGGTTTAATGGCTGCTTGACTATTCGACATCATGATAATCCTTTGTCTTTTGTATCCTCTATCAATATTGAACTGGGCGCACTTTCTTATGGCGTGGATTTCCGCTTGAAAGATACTTGGGGTTCTTCCCAAGCTTTCAGAGTGTTTGGTTCCTGGCCCGAACACTGTTATCCCAGTTCCTTCTATTGCTTTTGAGCCGTCTGTGTACCATTGAATGGCACTCTTTCCAAGTCTGGTAAAGGTATTTGAATAGTTCTTTGAAAAGTTATACTTTCTCATCATACCGACTTGTGGCATGTCCCAGGTTGTCTGATTTCTGAGAAGTGAGGAGGTGGTTTTTTTTAGGATTCTGTCTCTACTTAACATTTGAATTGGATTTTTTGGAGGAAGTATCGGAAATATTACGAGAGATTCATGCAATTTTGATTTTGTTTACAGCAAAATTTGATAGGAAGGTGATGAGAGAGGTCAGAAACGGCGGAATGTGTCGAAGACTGACTGGTATAAGTAGTTCATGGAACTCCTTTAGATCTAACAAATTTATATTATATCTACAGGAATCGGTTTAGGTGAATGTCCATCTTTTATCCAGTAGTCTTGTAGATGATAACAGCTTAACAATGTCATTTTTTTGACATTCATTCCCATGTACACCAGTACTCGTAACTTTGATCAATAGCGAACAAATTTTACAAAATAAACAAAAAAATTATGGATCTGAATAGCTGTTTGTAAAAAAATTGAAGTACACTCCAGGAGTACTGTTTATTCAGTGTACTTTCTTTGGAAACACTTCATACAAATTATAAAACTTTGTTGTTCGTGTTTAAAAAAAAGACGGAATTTAAATTAAGAATTTCTCTTTTATTCTCATCCCATATGCAAGGCAAATACCTGTCTAGATGATTGTTACATTCAATAAGAGCACGTAGAGTCTCTGATTTCACAGGAATCCATTATGCGCCAATTCAATTTGGCTTTGTTCTATGTAACTAAACACACATACGTGGTGTTTGCCAAGCTTACTTATCTCTCAGATTTACAAACAGGGATAATACTGGGAAAATTTTCCTTTAAACCACGGCAAACAAGCGACTACGGATGTTCCATGAATCGGGCAGTAAAATAGGTCTTTTCACCTATGTAAATGCTTATACGTAGACTAGATTATGAATTAGACAGGGGCGGTCGTATTATATTGAATCATATTAATGCAAATTGCAGCAGCATTACGAATAGAGAGTTGTAGTTTGCAGTATTAAATTTCATAACTTGGAACCCATAGAATACTGTTAGAGCCTATCATGTTACTGATGCTTGAAAGCATACAAAATTGAGAGATAAAACAGTTATTTTATAACTCACATACCATTGAAGCTGAGTTCCAATACTAAAATGGTATGGGGAGGAACTAAGATGAAAATACAGGGGCAGCTTTACCTTTTCAACTAAATTTTATTCCATTTTCTTCAGCACACCTGATCAACGGCATGAATTAACGAGGAAACTTATGTATAGGGCTGGTTTAAATAAAAGTTGCCAGTGGTTTTTTTATGGATGGATTTGTTGACAAATTTGTGTACTTTGCATTGGAGTTCAATCAGGGATTTTTCCCCAATAGTTACAGAAGTTAGTGTTTCTATTTCCATTTGCCATAAAAGGTTTGTAAGGTTTCTAGGACGGGAAGTACCGTTTAGATTGTAGATAATATTGGCCTGGAATCAATGAAATGGAGGCTTGTAAAAAGTCCTACAGTTTGAAGCTTTCCTAGGAAAAAGAGGTCCCTCAGTTTTTTCAACTTTAACATGTTCATCATGACCATTTTTGAAAGGGTTGCCCAATCAAATTGAGTTCAGAAACTTATTTCATTCGATGAAATATTAGTTTTTTTATTGGTGAACCATTTTACCTATTAAAAGCACGCCTCAGCGTGTTTAAATCGAACTTTCAAACACGCGCGTTTTTTAAAGGCATGGAAAATTTGGAGTAACAGTTGGTATTGTTTGAGATATTAACATTTAGATTTTTCTAATCAGAGGAAATGGTATTTAAATTAATACTATTAACATTCTTAGAACTGAATGAGGTTGAACTTCCATTAAAATGTTAATTAGTTTATGTTTTCCTCATTTCTCTGACACCGCAATTCAACCATTTTACATTATTGGTTCTTATTTCCATTTCTTGTTGTAGTTCATAGTAATAGATACGATTTATAATTTCAAAGTGGACCAATAAAAAAATAGCGCAAAGTATTCGTGAATAACTGGTCTCTAAAACACTTGCTCTATTTCGAGCACTCCGGCTTCGCCGTCCTGCTAGTAAAATCGGGCGTGTCTCAAAGACCTGTCTGCACTTATACTTTAATATACTATTCTATATAGTTGACACGTCGGTGGAGGACCTGAGTTAGAATCTTTGACTAATATCAATCCTATCCGCAATGGAATAAATCATGGTATTCAATTTTAAAAAACACAGTTATTAAACAGAACTTCACTTCACTTCCACTGAGTTCACATTCATTGTGTGTCCGTAACGTATCCATTTGATAAAACAAATGACAAAAACAATGCAAAACAAGAAAATAAACATTTAAACCAATGGCGTACTCGATGAACTATGTGTAATGTTCACTATTTTGACAAAAATGCGAGAAATTCCAATTTTTTGTCCGCCTCTCTGCTTATTTCGGCTAGCATACAAAGTCAAAGCAGCAATAATACGATGAAGTGAGTGAAAAAAGCAATTTTTGATTGATTTTATAATCTGTCGTTTGTCAAAGTTCATTTCTGATGAAGCAAACGTAATAAGCGAAAAATTGCTTAATACTTTGTTGAATTTGAGTATATAAAAGAAATAATAGTTTAATAGGAAGTCTATTACCGTAAAGGAAGAACCTAATTTCTGTTAGTAAATTAGAAATAGAGTTATCTAACATCTGGTCGGTAATGAAATTACTCCCAAAAGCTGACATCGCTCTGAGAGATTCTCCATTACAAATGCTACATTGCGAACTCTATAATTGCGATTTTCATCGTGATACTGAAACTTTAAACAACTTCGAGTCAATCGTTAATACCCATAATCCGACCTACAAAATAATTTTCTAACAAAATGTCAGTTTCCCGAAAGTTTGAAGTAAGTTTCCTTGTACTTCTATTTACGTACGATATACTCACTCCCATCACACATGATTTGGGGAGAAACTTTGGAGTTTATTCTCATCTGGGTTTTACAACAAACCAAGTTGTTGTCAGATAAAAATGTCGAGAACAATGAAGCCGTTACTTTCACCAATTTATAGTACAGTGTAATCAATTGAGAGTAAGTTTTTTTTCTTGGCATTTCTGGTACATTTAGGTGGAAAAACTGAAGAGTAATGGAGGGGTTTGTTTTTGCTTCAATCAGTTTCTGATTCCAGCGAAAAAGCCAATGGGCGTGATTGATTAATTTGTTGTCTGTTTTGAATGGAGGAGAGGAGAATAATAACCGTTTCATTCTCACTGGATGTTGGCCACTCAAATCCTACCATCTCTAAAATAGGTAGGAATGAAGACAGATAATAAGGCGTATTACATTACTAGCAATTGTAGGTTTATTGTCTGTCAACGCATTAAATACCTTGAGCAGATCCACTTAAAGCCTTATCAAGCTACAAAATGGAAAATGAGCTTTCCCGAAAGCCTGGATCTATTGGATTTGGGTGTGCACAGAAAATCAGTCGCAGAGTAGTGAGGCTAATCGTGCCAATCGATCTCCCTGTCCAGTAATCTAATCCAATGAAGGGAAATTTAACAGAATCATCTAGCAACTTCCTTTAAACCTGATTGGAGATTTCAAAGGCGGGTAGGTGGTGGTACCATTCAAAGAGTATGATGGAGATAATTCTCAATCAAAATTCACCCTGGATAAGTGAACAATGGGAGCAGACTTTTTTCAATGGGTTTTTGAGGCTGCTAATACAAGTGTGTACAGTTTCTCATGACTCAATCTGTATAGCTTTCTTCCTCTTCCTTTGTATGTCATATAAAACAAACTATCACTAAACGTGACGGGTCTTTAGAATTATACTCACATTTTCAAAGTAAGGCAATAAAACTTCCTTCTCTCCCACTAGGGTATTGCAATCGACAAAATGAGAAAAGCTACAGCAATTTAGAATGATTATTAAATTTCACAAGACAAATAAATATAGTTCCAAGTATCTCCTGTTATTTCTGTATTTATGAAAGCTATTCGACAGAAGTATTACCGAACAATATTATTTTCAACATTATAAAAAACAAAGCTCGCAGGCAAATAATGATATATAGCAATATGTGAAACTTTTTCACGCAACTAGGTGCTGCAGCTCAATTACTAGGCTATAACAAGTCCATGAAACGCACAATCAAGTGCAATAATCATCATAATAACTGCCAAACACGGATATCAGAAAAATTTTAATAACTATGGAAGTATGTAATAGAAATGTACCTACCTATTCATGAAAATTACAAACTGTTAAAGACATTTTTTTTATAAAATACTCTTATTGCTAAATAAACTTTTTAAAATTGTAACAAAGTGGTTCAAATGTCCTGTTTTTTCTAAATGTATCTCTTTGAGGATCACAGTATCCTTATACAGTTTCCTATTCCAACATTCTATTGATACCGAGCAGTTCAACCCCTCTGCTGATTCGTTCTTTGAATTTTATATCGTGATCCTTCCCCAGTATTTTCACAATTCCAGTTTTCTCCCGATTATTTATCCTCAGTCTTTTTTTCTCACTTGATACTGTGTGGTTTTTACCGTGACTATACTAGTATATTTTCGATGACTTGAATTATTGTTGAATTATGCGTCATTTTATTTTCAAATTCTTAGAGTTTGCGTAGCAAAATATTTTAATCATTCCATAAGAAGCTGTTACAAAAAATAATCTCGAGTTGAATATTCTGGCACAAAATGTTGAGTAGCTCATGACTCTCTTGAGGTGACTAATTTTTAAGACTAGAAACACATATTTTATATTTACTAAAATATTTTTCAACTTGGAAAATGATTGAATTGAAGTTTTGTTAGACTAAAACATAGGAAAATGCAGTTATTCTCTTTTTCCCATCGATTTTAGATATATTTTTCGAGCTACACGAAAGTTGTTGGAAAATAAAACATTTTTTACCGACTTTAACAAACTTTATGAGCTCAGAAAAAAACCTTTTTATGTATTTCTATTATAGGCGACTTCCAAACACCTGACAACGACAAAAAGGAACTGAAGAGTGGCAAATAGTGATTTAATAAGAAGTTTTTCCCTTTTTTACAGGCGGTTGGGGTAGAATTCAAACGAATGCTTTCGTTTTCAATATGTTTTTTAGGAAAATAATATCACACTGTTAGTTGAATTAAAAAATGTTGAATCTAGGGTGATATAATAAATGAATGTAATTTGTCATTTTAATTCTCACATTGAATATTACTGTGATGAAACCAAAATTTCGCAAATAAAATATAATAGAGCGAGTTCACGAGTTGAAAGATTCAAATTATCAGGATTATTATATAACGTGTGCTTTTATTTTTGGAATAAAACTAAGTTCCTTTGGTTGACTTATTACTTATATAAAAAGTTCTATAACCGCATAATATCAATGAATCAATATTACCAATTCTGGATGTCAGCTTACCTGAAACGAATAAAAACATGATTAGTATTTTTGCAAAAATAATGAGTATAATTTTTATTATGGTATAATCCTTAACATACAAATATGTAAGTGCTTTTTTATCTCTTCACTCTTCACATATATGAAAAGAGAAAGAATGTAAGTAGATTTGGAGACGTCGTGAATTAATCATTGACATTGAAACATTCTATCCCAAAAACAAAGTGTGTTGTCAGTATGATCAGATAAAAGGACTAGCCCTATTTTCCGACTATACTATAACGTTATTTTTAGTGTAACTTAATTTATTTTGAACAGCATTTGTTAATATTTAATCAGTTTTATGTACAGCCATAAAATTCCAACAGAAATAATGCCTTAGAAAGCAAAATCAAGTTCTAAAGAGAGCAATCAAACCTTTATGAATGCGCTTTTTCTTCACAACTACAAAAATTCCTTTCATCTAGGTCATAGCTAACTGCAATCACATAAAAATGTTAAGTAATCTCCCCTTGAAAACATAAAAGTATAATATCAAGCCAGAAAGTGGCTTCTGGGAACTCTGAGTAGATGATGTGTAATGGCGTACCTATTAGTAGCTTAATTAGTCTATGAGGATTAAAGCAAAACGTGCTCTTTGCACCCACAGTCATTATATAATTGTAATTGCTTCTGATAACTTGTCATCTCTGCATGCCTATTGTTTATAGTCGAGATTAAGAGGAGTTGGTCCAATAATATATTAACTAGAGAGTTTATCTAGGAGGGCTACGACACCGATATCATCCGAAACGTCATAATATAGGCAACCAGTGAAGGATTTAGTATATTCGAGCAAATAGAGAACGCAGAGAATATTCAATGGATTTATGTAGACATTTGGTTGAATATTACCCTCCTGTTTTAAAAATCCCATATGAAGCGGGATATTATAGCGATTATTTTTTTCACCTGTCAAAATCTGACATTTTGGTGGTTTTAACCAATAGCAATACATTGTTCTAGCCAATCATTCGGGATTATACTGATAATTCTGCTTCCTCATCATACCTTGTTTACATTGAAACGTCAAAATTTTACTTTGAAATTGACATTATTGACAACTGAAATTGCTTCGAAGTTTATTGAAAAATGAACACAAACCGATTCAGTGCCATCACCCAAGAGAATATTGAACATTTAATACAAAATGTCACTCCTCAATCGATGAAAAAAATAATCTTTCCAAATACAACTCGCTCTTCAAATTTTATCACATAATTTTTTATTTTCATCACTCAAACTTGTTTATTTGAGGCAAAAACATTCAAACAAACCGAATTTAGATGAAATCCGATTTTATCAATCGGTTTGTTTTCATATTTTTGCCAAATGAACAAGATTTCGTGGAAAAGAAAAAATTATCGATAAAATTTGAAGCACTCGTGGTATTACCTTTGATAACATGCCGCAAACTATCGAAAAGATGCCACTAGCTATCGAAAAGATCCCGCTAGCTATCAAAAATTTTCCTGTAGATCCATAACTATGGTAACGAGTGTTAAAATTGCGCATTATTTGTCATTGTGACAAAATGCCAAATTTTAAAATTCGTTGAAATGTCGCGATTTGGATAAGATTCTTTAAGTTCTAATCAAGAAAAAGTTACCGGAAATAAACCAAAAAATACAATACTTTCATTTCTTCTACTAGAGAAATATTCTACCGAATTTCATCAAAATAGACCTGATAATTCTTAATTCAAGCATGTTGTCAATAAAAACTGCATTCGGTTATGCTGCATGCTTTCATGAAAAATTATCGCTAATTTTGAGGCACTTGTGTGATTACTTCCGATAATTTGCCAAGAAATTCATGCAAAGAGGTTATTTAAGAGTAAGAGAATATTAATGTGAATTTGTGAAAAAAAGATTCACGACAGATGCTATACATACACTGAAACAGATCATAACAAAAACAAACTTTAGCAAGTTTTCGATTAGTGGAGTAACAGATTGAGGTCACCAAATCGTACTGAACCTTTTCCTCCCTAACATATACTTTGGCAAGTTTATCTGAAACCGTGAAAGGAATGCAGTCGAAAACATTTGACATTGCCGCATTTAACTATGAAAAAACTGAAGTGCTTACTATGTAGTGATAATAATTAGAAAAGAGCCTTTTTATTATCAACAATATTAAAAATATGATTAAACGTTAATTTTATAATGTACTTGTTTCCTTGGATTTATTCTATTAATATTATTTTCTCAATTTATGAATATCTAAAGATGAACACTTTTCCAAATATGTTATGGGCTTTTTGAAGCTCTGGCAGCGTTGTACGAAAACCATAATGACCACACCCTCCGAATACATAATTGGTGATTTGTATCGACCAGCTGACTTCTTATTGGCAAGCGCGTGCGTGAGATCTGTCCTCTCACTTCGTCAGTTGACTGATATTGATTTATCCAGTGGTGTTGGTATTGTCAGTTACCTTTGTATTTTCAGTTTTACTTGGTGAAATAGGTACCGTACGTCATTTGTACGTTTGACAGATGGGCGCCATGTTTTTCCTCGCCTCTTACCGATCCCGGATAGCTTCAGATAAACTGGCCAAACTATACCTTCTCTTATCTCTTGATGACGCCAAAGTAGGAGTTGGAACGTCGAGAAAATAATTTTTCTAATGTGGCTTGTATATTGAATAGAACATGAAATTTGTCAAAAAACTGAACGTCACCTTCAGTGGGTGCTAGCTAACTTTATGCCTTAAGAGTTCTCAAACATACAAATACCAATGTTTCCAAAACAAATAAAAAAAAATCAACACCTTCCTACCTTATCCGATGAATTAGCCAAGCAGGGAGCAGTCATGATAGGGCCAGAACCTTACTGTAGAATTGCTGAATGCCTGAGTAAAGAGAGTATCCACAAATGGATAAACAACTAGACGTTGCGCTGGTGATGTTAAACCCCAGGACAAAGGCACGCAAAACTATTCCCTAAAAGCCCTTCGGCCAAACTGTGACACGACCTACTATGTCAAAGTCAAGAAATGACGAGGATGATGGTAGAAATGATGACCAGACATTGTAGGCTGAGGAAACATGCACACAATTGGCCTAGCAGATGACATCCTATACAGGTTCTGCCAGGAAGAAGACGAAACCGCTGAGGCCCAGCAAGGGTGCGGTTTCACTTACTTGGAGAAGAAAAACCGAGGGCAGAGAGCTACGCAAGGGAGGCGGTATCCAGGCTATTGAGTCTAATGGAAAGAATAAAGCTAGATATCGAGCTTTAAATATGGGGATAATTTATTCTACCTACCTTCTAAACCTACTTACTTTGTAGACAAAACCAATTTCCACCACAGATATAAAAAATATCTGTAGTCACAGTCACAGCAAATATATACTTCAATTAATACTTCCTTTGCCCCAAACACACCCTTAAATATCTTAATCTGTTTAGCAAATATTGATTAGGAGATTAATAACTGTTCGGGTTGTAGCTAAAATTCCAAATAAGTATCTCGTAATTTAAACAGGAACGGATTGAACGGAGAGAATCATGGATATGGAGCAGTTCATTAGGCTGTGAATCAATTTCTCATAATAAGGTTGTTGGTCCTTCTCTGTTGTGGGTATAATTTTGCAGAGAGTATTAAATAATTCGAGTTTCACAGTCAATTAGTCTAGGAAGCTCTATCGGATATTTCCATTATGGACTTTATTTTCAACGCGATTAGTTTCAATCTGTTTTGCGCTCAAGGATGTTTGAGAATGACAAGCTACCAAAAGTCTTGGCTGTTATCTGCTAAATTCAGACTTCGGTAAGTTGACCGGAAATAAAAGTGCAAGTATCCAACTTGTCAACAACGAATGTCGAGCACAATAAACGAAACGAAACGAAGGTCCAGTGACGATTTTATGATATATGAGGATTTGTTGGAAAAATATTTATTGAAGAGAAAGTCAAAACATTATTCATTTCCTACAACCATTTTTGGTGTGCATTGAAAGTTTGACCTGAGAGCTTGAATTGAAAATGTACCAAACTTCGATATAAATTCCCTTAAACCATTTTCATACGCGCAAATCGTCTTTTTATCTCCATATTCAATAAATAATGAACATTCAACTGGCTTTGTTTGGAATGAACTTCATCAACGAAGTGAAAATAAAATGTTTACCCACCAAAGAAGAAAGGTAGCTAAAATGTAATCCCTATTTATCTCCGGATCTGAATTATTAGTTATATTCCCGTTGCATCCCCCGATGGAATGTTTCACCAAAGCGGCAGCGGGTCTTTTTAAGGGTCCACTTTCGGGATTCACTATTATCCCAACAGGCTCTGGTCGAGCATCGTACAAAAGAGACTTGACAAAAATGGTTCCTGATAACACATATTATAGCTTCTGGCAACCACTTTTAGATGCCTACTAAAACGTTTACGTTACCCCTTTTTTTTCAAATAAATATTGCAAATGTACAAGGCGTATATGTTAAGTAGTCATTTCTCCTTACTATCTACAGGGTGTACAGAAACTTCTGTACTATGATGATATTAATAATTTAGTCAATTATCTCAAAAAGTGTATATGTTACAGGGAAAGTCGATTGTTAGTGAGAGTTGACTATTCCTTGGTAGAGTCAACTCTCACTAAACACATCAGTGAAAGTTGATTTGGAATAAATAAACACTCTTTTTCTAGGAAGAGTTAACTATGACTGCTGTGATTTAGTAAAATTTGATTAACTGGAAGATTAACTTGACTCGCTTTGTATGTGTGTTACAAAGTAATGGATATTTTTCAAAAATGGGAAGGGTGAATGCATTCAATACTTTGTAACGCGCTTATCAAGTTAACCACGAAGGGAAAGGGTAATTCCAATTATTATATTCCCTTTCCCTTCTTGAATAACTTAATGTTCATAACGAAGTATTGGATATCTTTCAAGGGGAAGGGTGAATCCAATTATTATATTCCCTTCTCCTTCTTGAATATATTAATGTTCATTACAAAGTATTGGATATCTTTTTCTCACATTTACTCACATTCACCAAAACGATATGGTTATTGTGAATTCAATGTACATTTCCCTCCTTTGAAATTGTTGGATGCACATTACCCAAACGAGGAGGCAAATATGCACATTCACCGGAAAATGTGTACATTGCCGCAATATCTACTTTTACCGTAACATATCTATACTTTGGCAAGTTTATCTGAAGCTGTGAAAGAAATTCAAAAACATTCGATATTGCCACGTTTCACTATGAAAAAGCTCAAGTGCTAAGTATATAGTTATAATAATTGGAAAAGGGACTTTTTATGATTAACAATATGATTGAACGTTAATTTCTTAATGTGCTTGTTTCCTTGGATTTTTTCTATAAACATTATTTTTTCAATTTATGAATATTAAAAGATGAGCACTTTTTCTAATTTGTTACGGGATTCTTCAAGCTCTGGCAGCGTTGTACGAAAACCATAATCACCACATCCTCGGAATTACATAATTGCCGATTTTTATCGAGAGCTGACTCCTTATTGGCAAGCGCGTGCGTGTGTTCTTCCCTCTCACTTCATCAATTGACTGATATCGATTTATCCAGTGGCGTTGGTATTGTCAGTGACTTTTGTATTTTCGATTTTACTTGGTAAAATAGGTACCGTACGCCATTTGTACGTTTATGAGAGTTATGCGCCATGTTTTCTCGCCTCTTGCCGATGCCCCGTAGCTTCAGATAAACTTGCCAAACTATATATTTATTATGAAATGAAGACAAATATACGTTCTAGGTTAGGTTAGGGGTTAAGTTATGGTAGGTTAATTTCTAGTGATAGTCGACTTCACCTAGAAAGAGTCTTACTCTTACTGGAAGATCAACTTTCCTTGTAACATATACACTATGATAACATAAGTATTCAATTATTGAAGAATGAAGCCTTAAGGAATGTTTATTTTTTCTGTACAGGTATTGTAGAATATTTATTTTGATTTATTTTCAATAAGAATTGAACTTCAATCTCCTTTTTAAATTCCCCATTTTCAACGTTCCAACTGCTTTTAAAAATTATACAATAGTTAACATTACTTTTCACGCTTCAAACATTTTAACGAGCATAATTTATAGTCAGCAAACAATTTCAATTGAGTCGTTCAGCGAACACAATTCAATGGAATACATGAAAATATATTCTAGTGGCTACAGCATTCTATGAATTTAATGAAGGATTGATTTCATTAAAAATGCATGATATTTTCATAAATTTTCTTTAAGAAGCTTATACAACCCGCATGTCGTTCGACAATTGGCAATTTCTTGCTATTTTCAAGAATCCAGTTAGTTTTTTTCCAAGTAACGAGCTTCGCGTCGAATATAAGACCACAATTTTCACATCCGACGTGTCTATTTTCAACGCAGAAAATCGAATTTGAACACTCCAAAAAGCACAACAAAACCCCGTAACCTAATTCCGACGGAATCCTGCGTTAAAACTAGTTTCTTGACAGTAAGGTTTCGGTGCCTAAAGAGCACATGTTAAAATTCTCCCCTGTTCACTCAATTCCGCTGCTTCCATCATCGCTTTAAAACTTGACTTTATTAAAGTTTAAGTAACCTTTTCGATATGAAATTTCTACTCTGCGGCAGAATTCGTTAGATTTTCTCACGGCTTGTAATGCGCACCTCAAAGGTTTCCAAATTTATTTTACGAGAGCAAATTTCCGGTAACGATGTCGTAAGGTTTTCCCTATGAAGAGGTTTCAAAAGAGAATTTTAAAATCGGAATTACTCCGGCTGTAGTTTATATTCAATATTTTCGTAAGCGTCGAAACCACAATCCAAACTTAAACGCGTTTAATACGAAATTGAATCACGCCTCAACATGAATGTACTTGTCGTTTTTTTTTCAAATTCTCTTTTGCCTCAGCGGATACAGATTGATTACAATCGCAGCTAATTAATTCGAATATAATAATATAAAATTGCACGTGTTTACTTAAATTGACGCGTATTTTCCCTATGAGACTTGCTGCATGTCGCGCATGTCCTGAGCACGTGAGGATGACTTCGACATATTGTATGACTAACCAAATTGAAATTGAAATTGCAGTGCAGCGGTGGCTACAAGTTAACACTTTGTTGTAAACTGTTTCTTAACCTCACTTTCTTAGCATCATATGGAACAGCTTATATAAACCTCCAAAAAATTTATCAGAAAATATTCTTTTCTACAATCACATTGAAAAGTAGGCTTTTTCGCTTACCATTTACAACGAAAAGTTGACGTTTCTTGAGGAGAGTTACTTTACGCTCGCC
This sequence comes from Galerucella pusilla, assembly GCA_910591695.1. Taxonomy (NCBI): domain Eukaryota; kingdom Metazoa; phylum Arthropoda; class Insecta; order Coleoptera; family Chrysomelidae; genus Galerucella; species Galerucella pusilla. The sequence goes on along the minus strand of CAJUYI010001067.1, from coordinate 22,376 downwards.
AAGCGTAAAAAATTGCAAACTGCTCGTTACCCATAGTGCTGCAGCTTTCGGGTGTATCGTTTTCCGGTTACTTTTTGAGTGTTGGCGTTTTCTGCTCACGTCTACTTTGCTCTCAGTGCGCATCTGGGGCAACTTTATCGACACTGGCTCCGGGAGTCGGTGCATCAGTTCCAGTGCAAATATGGCTGATGTTTACTTACTTTTTGTGAAGAGTTTCTAGAATCCTCTTCATCTGTTACTGATAATGAAATACAATTTTCGACCAAAGAAAATGTCGAAAATAAACCACCAATTGAAAGTTATGTGGAACAAGTTGTGAAATATAATATTTTTGGTTTCCATCATAAATTCTAATTTTAATTGAATATTGTTATTTTATTATTTTATATTCTATTATTCTTGGATTAGTAACTGAGATAATTTCTTTTCATTGCTTTTGTAGAGGTTAGGATTATTGTGAGCGAAAATAGCCGTCAGATATCTCTGGTTAAAGTGCACTGAATAGAGCTTTGTTTTCTGGTTAATTTGTCAAAATGTAAATTCCTCGGATAACCCGCAAAAGAGCATGACGTCACATGCTGCACTCAGTGCGCTCTTGCACTGGTGAAGCAGAAAACGCTAATAATTGTATTGACAGTGACATCATAGAGCAGCCTGGCTAGGGAGTGTTTTTGTCTCCTGAGAATATTTTACAATTTAATAAATCGCTGTTTTGTTAAGCTCTTAATGTTTTAAATAATCAATTAGAGTGTGATTGCGATGTTACCGTAATAATTTTTTTTGTGTTTTTGTGCTTAATTGTTGTGCCACGTTCTGAATGTTTTGCATATACTGGCCGGATGGCCCTTCTGGCTGAGGCCTTTCTATTGACAGTGTTGACCATAATAATTATACGTTTGAAATTCTATAAATTATTAGACAAGTACTTGAAATAAGAAGTATGAATTTATCAATTTTTTCGGTTATAATATATATTGAAGTAATTGTAGCAAAAATGTTATATGTATTGCGAGCTAAAAGAGGTTAACGTCGCGCGTTAACCCTTGCTTTCGAACAATAATTTCTCACTTATCGCTCTTAATACATTAATAACTATTCTTGCTCATTCTTCATAGGAAGCAAAGTATTACAATTTTCGACTATTTAAAGTTACGATCAACAATCTATGTCAATGAAAATATGGATATCAATGAGCATACAATATTTTCAATTATATCAGTACACCACTGATGATCTCCATTAAATTAATAGATGGCAAAGAAGCCGCAAAACGGTTTTACTATCACTGATACTTTTGCGGAAATCTTGTTATTGTGTAGTTCGGAAACAATAACTTTCAACCTAACTACGTGCTCGACGCGCTCAATTACTAAATTACTTTTCTTGTTACAAGTGCAATTGAAACCAGCATCCGGAAAATATACCTTCATAACTTGCTCTACTTTAACTTGAAAACAAAATAATTTCCACTGGAGTAGGAAATGGTTAACATGTATACAATACTTCAATAATTATTTCACAATTTATTTTTTCAAAGGCAGATTAATAGTATTTAATAAGTTCCATGATAACCACACATGGGTTTATTAAAATCCACATTTAACAGCTGCTGCTGCACAGTTCCAACAGTACTCTCCGGTCAAGGTTTGGATTGGTATTATTGACGATTATTTATTAGGTTTGTTTCCATCTAATTAGAAGAATGTTCCTCTTATAATTAGAAGACGTAATTAATCGGGAGTTTTTGAATAACAGTTTTCCAGTCCGTTGGATAGGACAAGGATCCCCACTCCCAAGTCAAGGACACAATCTTCTGGATTTCTATATGTGGTATTAGTTGAAATTACTCGTTTTCCCACCCGTGAATTCAGAAGATTTCAAGAATCTGATCATGTCTGTTTGTATAATACAACGTTATTGCTCCATTGAAAATAATAAAGACCTTAAGCACTCAGAATCTTATTTCATATTTATTTCCAAATTTACAGCAGATCCGATGGTCAAAGATAGGAAAACTGTCAAAGCTGTAGTGGGTCTGTTAACAAGGCATTGTAAGCTCAATAGGCATTTAAAGCTGATGGGATTGACAAACGAAGGTATGTGCAGGTTTTGTCAGCTAGAAGAAGAAGCGGCAGAACACATCCTATGTCAGTGCGATAGCCTGGCGCAAATGTGCGGTTTTTTGCATTAGGCGATGAAATGCCATTTTTTCAGCCTCCACGCTAATAGACTTTTTTTAAATAGTCAGGCTGAAGAATTGAATCTAGAGTTTGGAGGGCCTCAATAGATCTGAAAAGGTCGCAGTGGAATAGAACAAAAGCCACCACGCAAAATCTATCTATCTTTCTATTCCATATTATTTTGGAAATACCACACTCAGTCACCATTTGTTATTTAGTTTGCTGGTTGATTGATGATGATTGATGATGATTCAATTTATGCCACAAATATGCGACATAAGAGGTGTGTACATTCACTTCCTAGTTTTTCATTGATTTATTCTTACATCAAAATATCTACCCCCATAAATAAACCATTCTATCTGGTTAGTACATAATTTTTCCACTCAATTTCCACCCGACACTATTTTATCAATACAATAAGCCCATTCAAAAACAAAGAATTCATAGAGAGTGTACTTGATTATTTATTTAAATCGCCAAGTGAACAATATCAAGGGTTGAAACAAAGGGTCTGGCTTCCAACGGACCAAGTTCTGTCAGGTACGTCATTTGGTCGGATAAAAGAGCTCGTGGTGTTAAATCATTTAAATCGTGTTGGTGAATGCCTATTGAGTTTCACTTAAACGTTTTAACATAGGCGTACATGCAAGGGCTACTCAAGAGACCATAACATTCATTTTATTGCTTCCGCTTAAATTGGTTATTTCCTCCAGTTTTGTTAACTATAGTTATTATTTTTATTATAGCTATTTTTTATTGAAATATGTTTAGTTTTCAAAATCAGAGATCATGCAAGATAGGTAACTGGATCAAGTATGTTATATTCACGTATTTCAACCCCATTCGATTCCTTTTGCTTTGTTTTAAAGATCAATATCAAATAGCGTTAAATTGAAATGATAAAGAATAATTAAATAAATCATTTTAGGTACATAATACGGAGGCAGCTTTCCTATATTTGCCTGATTCTTGTGTTAGTCAAAATCTGCTGAAAAGTCTAGTGGAAGTTTCGTTTATGAAAAGGCATGATATAAATTAATAATAGAACTATAAAAACAGCTTTTTCGTCGACCGTGTATCAACATATGCTATTAACGTTCTCAAAATTAGACAAAATCATACATTAATGACCCCATTAATGCATGATTTACCTACATTACTCAACGATTTTCTGCAGGCAACCCAACGCACATCTGTGGTGTAGGCAACCAAACTTACAATGACATCTTCAAAATATTAATCCTAGTATAGAATACTTCTAGTTTTTGACTTACCTATCGTTTTATTTTATTATTCTACAAAATTATAATAATTATTAGTGTTAAAACATCCAAAAAAGAATTTAACAAAAACGAAAACAGTGACATTTGAACCAGCGACCATCTCTGTGACATTTCAATTATTTATTTTTGACAGTACTTACCTATGAAATAAATAAATATTTTCAGTTTTTAAATATTGAGAAAAACGAATACAACTGATACAGTCGACGGAAAAGCTTTGTAACTAACACAAGTATTAAAAGGGCAATTAACAATCTTGAACATTAACGTTCAATTATCTCGATTGTTAATGGCCCTCATTAATACACTTGTTGGTGTGATAACTATAAGCAGCTGCAGAGGAAAATGTCTGTAAAATTTATATAAATATACAATTATACTAGTGAACTGAGTTGGGAACTATGAACTATAACCAAGTTACCTTCTTCAAAGACTAAGGGTAACTGTTACTGGTGGAGCTAAGCAAATTAAAAAAGGTCTTCAGGGTAAAACCTTAATATTACTAATGCCAGTCAAAGAAACTTTTTTCTTCATCAATTTATTGATGTTTATAGCCTCTCAAAAGTCTTATCGTTCCGGTTATGGTTACCATAGAGTTAAAGGTGTTCCTTTTGTTAATCAATGAATAGTTTTTTTTTATTATTTTTGTTGGATTGCATAAGGGCACAAAATTGATTGTGGCATCTAGTGATACTTAATACGAAGTGAGGGTCGAACAATGGAAGCGATTTCTAGGACATATTATGTACGATGAATTGTAAAATATCGAAAAAAAATTTAGTTGTTTATAGCTTTATTTAGGCATATAGTGTTATTGATGAGATTTTCACACTTATACCTCTACATTTAGTTTGCATTGTTCAAACTCTCCTTGACCCTTCATTCTTTGTCCTTTGCATCATTCATCTTCAACAGCCAGCAATCTTCACATCAACGAGTTCATGCTTTGATTTGATATATTTCTTAATATGTCTATACTTTTTGGCCATCAACCATTGCTAATGATTTACACCTCAAGTGAAGGAGAACGTTGTCATAGGCTGTGTATACCCTTAGAGAACCTCTGAGTACTTGGCGGATCATATAACAGCTTCTGGTGCTTCGATTTCAATTCGAATAGAACGTCGAGGATTACTTTACTTAACTGCATTTTGCACATCTTGACCTTACGACCTCAATCCCATCCAGTATGCTTGAGACCATCTACAAAGTACCTTGAAGTCCAATAGACAGACACAGAAACTCCAGCCTCCACCCCAAATTTGGAGACAAATTGATCGGGGCTACTTTAACGTACATTTGCTAATTTCTATAAATGAATTAAAATTCGCTTGTTAGAAGTGGAAGAGTTCATTGAATTACAATTTGTAGATACTATAATTTCATGAAGCTGTTTTCATGGCAGTAAATCATATTTAAAATGCTCCCCGGTGTACAATTTAAACTTTTATTGACATCAGATCTGCTAGTTTTATTCGACATAAATAAAAATGATTCTAACTGATGCATTGCGGTATTTCATAGTGCACCGTATGAACTGCTATTTTATATGACATCACAAAAATAAACATACTCTCTAACGAATATAAATGCAATTCATAAAACTTTAGCACTAAAAATTGGCCATTAAAACTTTTCAATTTTGTAACATCTCCAGCTAAAAATTGAGTTCATTTTAAATTGCAGTTTAAATGGGAAATAAAAAATTCGTTAATGCTTTCTACTTATTCCGTCTTTAAATGGACATTTAAATTTTTGGATGAATTGAGTTTTGAATATATTCACCCAAAGTTCTATTTATCAAAGTGCATTGTTATTGCATATTTTCCTGTTTTTGCTTCAAAGCCAAAAGTAGATCACAAATCATTTTGATAACACCATGCATAATGGGCTCATTTACATATATTTTTTTATTTTACCATTAGAAAGAGCACATCATTTTGAGGCTCTGTACAAAATATTAGACGTCAGCGAGACTCCTGAGTCGCCTACAAAAAATTATAAACATCAAACAGCGCTCCTCTCCGAAATTCAGGCGTGACGTCATCGCATATGAAATCTCTCGTTCATATATAGTTAAAATAATACCCTTTTTGGTGTGCGTCATCGATTGTGACGTATATCCGGGTTTTCGGCATGTCGTTTATTTTATTTGCTACTTTGACATATAGCTAACCTTAAATTTGATGAATAAGATCATCAGGATTGTATTTAGCCAAATTCGAAAAGGCTATGTAATTAATAATTACCAGCTTCTTTTTCTAACTCAAAATACTTGAGAACTTTCAAAATGCTGATGTGTTTTCGTGTATCTAGGCATATTTTTGTATTATTTAGATGAATATAACAATAAGATTAACATTCACTTCTCATAAATAATAATTGCCGTGAACAACAAAGTACAGACCTGTCAAGAACTGTCAGTGTGACAGTAGAAAAAGACGTAAGACTTATTGCCACTACGTAAGTAACTCCTTCATAGTATTTTAAACTCTCGATTGATAGGTTGAGCTTGAGCGTAATCTAAACATCAACCAATAAAATTTTTGTAAGTCAAAGATTAGGGTTAACGTTTGTAATACATTTGAACGGTTTATTATTGTAATATTTTGATTAGGATTAATCACAGACCTGCCTTTTTTCCATTTCTTTTTACGTAATGTGTTAGAAAGACATTAACAACCGATGACGCACACCAAGAAGGGTATTATTTCAACTATAGCGAATACCGCTACCGATCGGTTTTCGGTTAAATGACTACTTGACTATTTTGCTTGCTTATATGATTATTATTATATGTTTTAGCAAACTTTAAACAGTGTTGTGTTTGTGAATTAAAAACGTTTAGGAATAATTTAAACTATTCGACGCAATGGACCAGAGCCAGAGTAAAAAAAGCTATAAATATTGTGCGGTTTTAGAATGTAAAAGTACAATGATTAAAATATCTAACAAAACATTTATTTCTATTAATAAGGATGCAAAAGAAACGGAAGCAGTGGCAGAAAAGCATTGGAAGACTCGAAGCATTGATAGTGATAAGTCAACATACTTTGTTTGTGTATTCTCAAGATTTCATTCTTCTTCAATCAGAAGTACAGAATCGTTATAAATTACCTTATAAAATACGCTGTGAATCCATATTGAGGGGGTTATTGAAAACCACACGCTTGTATTAATCTAAATTTTCTAAAATACGTAGATAATAGTGTTCTTATAGCTTGTGGTGATATTAATATTCAAAATTATTTAATAAAATAATGGAACAGTATTTCAGAAATCAAATTTTATTAAATATTGCTTTTTTCAAAAAAACAGGTAATCTTTTTCAGTAGATAAGTAGCTTTTACGATGGAGCCACATGAGAAAAGCAATAATATGCTCACAGCCTCCCTCCGAAAGCATGTATTTATGAAAATATTGACATTTTTAATCTTTCTGACCCGAAACTAGTCAAAGACGATGTGTCACATAGTATGAAATTATAATATAATAAACTCGTGTTTTTCATCAAAAAACTCCATAATAATATGTCCACTTCTGGAAAATTTAATGAGTCTGATTTTTGGAAATTGAGCCCACACATTTTATTTTATCAACACAAAAATTTTGTGAGTAATGCAAAGTAAATAAATTCTATGCGAGGCACGTTACAGTCAAAAGCGTAAAATGTTTGTGCACGTTAACTTTCATATGCGGTGACGTCATAGTCATAGTCTTCGCCCCGCTACGGTGTGCTAGTTTAATTGGTTGTATTAGGAGACCGACATATTCTGTTGACATGGAATTTTCAGAATCATATTTTCATCCTTAGTACTTTGTTTTACGACAGTTGAAAGTGATTTAAAAATTTCAGTAAACGAGCCCATTCATATTTTAAATTATTCGAGTTCACCTTCACTGTATTTTGTATTCACAGCTTTAAAACAAAGGAAATTTTTACAAATAAATTAACCTCTCAAAAAATTTCATCGTAGCCCATCGTATCGAAGACGCGGTGACGCCAACGTCACCTACCAGAAATCGCTTAATGCAGCTAAAGAACTTTTCATGAAAATATAAATGGGATTGATGGATTCCGAGCACTTTTCCTGTTTTGTTTGTTCCATCTTTTCACTTCTACTTTGTTCATTCGTCCGTGGAAAATCTGTATAATCCGTTACAAACCACATACGAATGAACAGTTTCCACACCCTCAACTCCCCATTCAACCTGACGGTCGCCGATAGCTCTTAACTTTCACATAACGACGCCGACGCGTCATTTTGTCAAGAGTTAAAGATCTGTAAGGACATGCCAGTCGTCGTTATCATGGGATATACGTTTTTAAAATTATCCAGAATATGTTTGGGAACATGTTGGAAGTAATATAATGAGATTATAATTTAAAATATAGAACCGTTCGAAACTATATTTATTTTTCGACATGAGGTCAATAACCGCAGTCGCGCATTTTACAGATAAAAACCCCAAGAAGAGTGACCTTGGTTGCATTTGCAGATGACCTTGCCATATACATAGAACAGGAAAACCCAGCTTCTCTGATGAATAATGGGAACAAAACGCTAAGTAGTGTTGACACATGGTTGAAAGAGAACAGTCTAGAACTCGCAGCTCATATTGAAGGGACCACACATTAAGTTTTAAAGAGTCCGTTTTACCGAACACGTTAAAAGAACATGCACCAAGGCAAATGAGTTAGCAAGCTCACAAAAATATTACCCAATATCGGGGGTCCGTCGAGTCTGAAGCGAGAAGTACTAGTAGGGGTCGTGAACTCCATATTATTGAACGGAAAATACCCATAAGAGCAGGTATGGCATACCGCACAGTGTCTGCGGCCGCAATACAAGTGGTATGCGGGACTCCACCCATACACATCCTAACGGACGAACGGAGAAGGCGCTATGCTAGTAAAGATACCAACACGAGAAACAACGATTGAGAGAGACACGACACTAGAACTATGGCAACATTAATGGACCACATAGCAAGTGAACGGGAAATGGACAAGAGAGTTGATCCCGGAAGTGTCACCATGGGTAAAATGCAGCTTCAGGCAGGTGAACTATTTTACCACACAGTTCCTAACTGGCCATGGCTCTTTCAGAGCATACACCTACAAAATAGGAAAATCCACTGACGATCTCTGCATGTACTGCAAATAACACAGACGACGCAAACCATACCTTATTCGAATGCATAAGATTAACGTCAGGGGATCAGCTGGAAATAAAGCTGGTGCTAAAGGTAGATGAAAATAATATAATAGCCAAAATGCTGGAGAACAGGAAAACATATCTAACAATTCTGAAACATATAACAAACATTATGACAATAAAAGAAAGAGAAGAGAGAATACACCAGAAATATGTCTAGAAAGACAAACCATCTCTTTTAGATGTGGAACCTTCTGCACTGAAGGTAGGATTGCTGGAAGAGTCTAGGTAAACGGGGGTGGAGTGTTTAGTTGGTAGGGCCACGGAGAGTCCTACACTATGTAATGGTCTCAATCAGCCTAGGGTGATTGAATCCATTACATGTGCGTAAATCAAAAAAAAGAAGTGATAAATTCAATCCCCCCTAGTCGAGCTTCCTACATACGATAGCGATGACCTCTTGAACATGGTGTAGGTTCATCTGCCTATTGTCAGTCAATCATAGGGACTAGATGCTTCTTCCATTTCCATAGACGTGCCTTTCTCATGTGCCACGTGCCTTTTGAGAGGGCTCACTCCTTAGGGATGATTTGTTCCTTCCTCCTTGACCTCTATTATCTCAAAACTGGCAGCTGCTTTTTAGCCTGTTCTGGGCATTGTTTTTCCTTGACCTAGAATTTCATTATCCCTAGGTTGAGGTAGGAAGACGAATATATTGTTGGTGCTTTCCAAAGGATCCACTATTCGTGTTTGGCCTTTACCTATTGGGGTTCTACCCATCACAGTCCATCGGTTGGTATTTATCCCCAGATTTGCGATTTAGTGCCTTCGCAGGATTCCATCCATTTTTTGTTTTTGCAATCTGTCCGGGATGTAGTAGTGAAGGCTATAGCCTCCCTTCCCCATACCCTCAGGACTACGATTCCCTTTCCGCCAGTCGGTACTTGCGGTACTTCGACTTGCGACAATATTTAAAGGGACTTGAGGTGGAACAATTAGCGAGTAATGAGATAACGGGCTTTGGAAAATACTTGAAGTGTCTCAAGAGATGTGTATTGTTGTAAACAAACTCAGGTTGTTACAATGGGTGTCAAATCTCCCATTGGACCAAGGCTTTTACGCAGGGTATGAATTTGGAGAACTTCAAAGCAGAATATGGTTTTAAATGAAACTAACTGTTTTTAAATGACTCCACAATATATTTGTAAAAATGTGTAAATTGCAAGTAAATTGTCAATTTACTTGCAATTTACACATTTTTACAAATATATTGTGGAGTCATTTAAAAACAGTTAGTTTCATTTAAAACCATATGATGAGTAGATTCCACGAAGTGAGGGTTTATACAGTTAACTCAATTCAAAGCAGAAAATTATTTTCATTAGAAAAAGACGGAGGGCCATATTTTAGTGTAGTTAGACGGATACAATTTCTGTTTATTCTCAGGAATATATTTTCTGCTCGGCTAAATAATTGACAATGTTCAATTTCTACCAAGCTTTTACGTTCGATTGTGTATCTATAAATAAAAAACAATATGCACCCCCTGGTCTACAATGTAAGCGCTCAAGAATTTCCATGTCAACCGCATCTGTTGTGAACAGTTAATAATACGTTAAAGAGATATAATGAGCAGTAGAAATAGAAGCCATTTAGCTTGCTAATTTACATTGTAATTAACTTTAGCTGAGACGTTGGGGTTTCATTAATGTTCTAGAATGATTTGAATATAGGGACCTATTTTCTTCTGGAAAAGCACTAACGCAGAGATTACAGACAGCCTCTCGGTGTATATTTCTCCAGTTTAAAGTCGCTGGTGATTAATATATTATACAGATAACACTGCTTCGGATACCCTTACATCGATTAATCGGATCTTTGAAACAACATTGTTTACTACGTTATCTTTCAATTTCATTTTTTGAAATCCGATATATATTTATGATAACATCTTCACCCAAAAGTTACCAGTTTTCATGTTTCAACGGTAAAGTTAGAAATTAGATAAAAGTAATGATTATTAATTCTGGTTATTCATTGATAGCTCTAAGACAAATTCACCTCTTTATAAGATTATTGACTCTAGCTTGGTTTTGAGGAAATGGAAAAATCAATTAGTTAGAACGTTAAAGTTCGGCAGATACTTTGGCTGATCGGGAATTGTTTGCGACAAAAATTAGGCACGTTTTTATACATCATTTATTCACCATTGGTTGAATGACGTCAGTCTCCTCTGCAACGACATGCTAGAGTCATAAGTGGCACATAAAAAACGCAGTTGTTGTTGCTTAAATTATCTGACAAACTATTTCTAAGTTGATTGTTGTTATTTGCAAAAATTTACGAAATGAATGAAGATACTTTGAGAAGTGTTGTAGTTATTTTAGCCTCTAGATCTCGGAGTAGCAGTTCATCTGATAGTTCCACTTGAAATTTTTTCTATTTCTGACGATGTTAATAGCACCGTCAATACCTTGTTAACACGTTTTAAATTTATTTCTATTAATTCGTCCATATCTTTGACCGCTTCAAAAAATCTTTAGTTTTTTGAGGTTAAGCTGTCATTTTGTAAACCACCAAATTCATCCACCATCTCGATACAACGGTGGAGTGGTTTGCAATTTTGGTTGATGCAACAGTAAGAAATGAACGCGTCATTTCTTCAATCTATAATCCACCAATAAATATAAAAACGCAGTTGGTTGATTGGTGGATCTACCGCTGAATGAAAGAACGTGCCTATAGTAAAGGACTTTCACATTTAACAATAGAATGTGGACTTTTCAGTGAACCACGGTACAAAAAAACGACGTTTCGTCTCCACTTTATTTCTCTGGAATACAGACCTGCAATTTTTATTGCAACATTTTCTACGTTTTGTATAGAAACTCACTTTTGACGATAATACTACGTTTCGTCTTTGAAAAATCATCATCTTTTTTGAGTTAGCTCTCCTTCATCAAAGTCAATTTAATAGCTTCGAATATTGGGCATTGAATAAAAACAAGAATTGTGCAGTGGAAATTTTGAGCCTTGCATAAAAAATATACTTATTCCAATTTATTGGTGCAAACTAATACAATTAGGACAACCGTGTACCGAAGAATAAAATTGTTAAAGGAGCTCAATTTGCGTTTGCTTTGTGTCCCTTCGAGTTACATTTTACACTTCGTGTACGATTTAGATAAAGATAATTATCGAATGGCTTTGAAGTGAGCTAGAGAACAGAGTTAGCACAAATCAGATAAAGGAGAGCTTGGTAACGGTTATACAGAAGTCCAAAGTGGGTGACCGTTTTCTCGCTCTCTGTTCACGAGTTTCTTTTTTGAGATCAATGGAAAAATATCTAATTTGTGGAATTAGAAAGAGGCCGTTGCAGACTCGACTGTCGAAAAGGTTTATTTAATCTTGATAGGGTTTGGTAAAAAAAGACCGTGTGGTATGCTACGAAGATTGCGATAAATTGCTCATTAGGTTGAATAAAAATTACCTTTTCCATTGAACTTTTGGAAATTACCGTAGGACTTCATTGTAATTTAAATAAGTAGATACACGTATCATGCTTGCAAGTATTTTGGAGATAAACTTATTATTGAGATAAATTTTAATGTGGAATATAATCTAAGACTCTTGCAAACTTAATGAGATGCCAATTGGGTGTTCTGGTCCAGTATAACAATCCGCTACACTTTAAAATGATATCTCAATAAGAGTGGACTAGTAAAACGTAAATTAATAATAAAAATGTGTAGTAAGAGAACTATAGTCAATTGCAACAAAATGATGCTTAGGCTAAGTATTTTATGTGTGTCTAAATTGATTCCAAAGAATATAAACTTGTTGGGTTATGTTGTCATCATTGTATAAGTAAAATATACAGAGTTCGGCAAAAGTTCGGGACCGGACAAATATCACATAAAATATAAATTTTGTGAGAAATCTTTTTATACCACAAAATTCACTCCAACCTAAGATATAATTTAAAAATATTTTGAAATATACAGGGTGTTCCAATAAAGTGTGGCGTATCAATAAGTTATATTTTTTCTCATGGAACACCTTATATTTTATTGTATTTTCTGATTGCCCCTAAAAAAGTATAATATTCCTTCATAATAGTTTCCTATACCTAAATACAGAGTGTTCCGAGTTATGCTGACTTTTTTAAAAATGTGAACATTTCGAAAAAAATTAATAGCTCATTGATATAACAGATTCTAGCAAATTTTCTCCCAAATAGTTAGACATTCGTTGAATGTATCCCACAATTGAGTACCAAATATCTCTTCACAGGGTGTTCAGAATTTTCAGTTTCATTATTAGATCATTCAATGTGCAATATCAGGCTTATTTTAAATGGAGCACCCTGTATTTTAATAATTATTCATGTTATAGAAGATTACATCTTTCGAATGGTATAAGGGTGTCCTATACCTAGGTATTATACTTTTCGTGAAATTTACAATTTTCTTAAATTGTATGCTAAATGGATTTTAAAATATCTGCAATTCTCTCTAAACTTCAAACTGATGGTCTTGGCATAGTTGTAAGGAACCAAATAGGTCACGTTTTAAGAAAATATAGGGCTTTGCTATCCTATACCGAGTGGTTCAAAAGATATAGCCATCCTTACCGAATTAACTATCCACTTGGAGACATTTTATGAAATAGCAAAAAACAAAAAAGTTTCACACAATACGAGTGCTATGTTGAAGATTGGCTTGAATATTATTATTTAGACCATTAAAATACAACATGAATAAAAACGGAACTAACAACTGGAAGTTATAAACTTTTTGTTATTTCATAAAATGTCCAAGTGGATACTGATTTTTTTGTGAGAGTGGCTCTATCTTTTTAACCACACGGTATAGGATAGCAAAATCCTATATTTTCTGGAGGCTTGAAACGTGATCTATCTAGTTTCTTACAACAACTATGCCAAGATCATTAGTTTGAAATTTAGAGAGAATTGCAGATGTTTTAAAATCGATTTAGCATAAAATTTAAGAAAATTGTAAATTGCACGAAAAGTATAATATCTAGGTATAGGACACCCTTATACCATTCGAAAGACGGAATCTTTTATAATATGATGAATTATTAAAATACAGGGTGCTTTATTTAAAATAAGCCTCATAGTGCACATTGAATGATCTAATAATGAAACTGAAAATTCTGAACACCCTGTATAGAGATATTTGGTACTCAATCGTGGAATACATTCAACGAATGTCTAACTATTTAGATGTAAGAGAAAATTTGCTAGAATCTGTTATAATAATGAGTTATTAATATTTTTTCGAAATGTTCACATTTTAAAATAAGTCAACATAACTCGGAACCCTCTGTATTCTGGTATAGGGAACCTTTATGAAGGAATATTAAAATTTTTTAGGGGCAATTAAAAAATCTGTATAATGGTGAGCTTGGAAATGAATGGATTGGTTTTTCCACCTAGTCCGTGGATGTCGAGAACAATGAAGATACAGACATATTTCAGTACATTACGCTCCGATTACCGACAATGAAAAATGAGAACATGAAAAAATAACCCAACGATTTTACAGTTTTTCTGATTTTTCATCGTCATCTGCTCATTCTTCAGTATTAACTAGTTTGGCTTTATTCGAGACCGACATTTGTCCTAAACTGTATTCACCTGTCAATTCCGGCATGAAATGCATCGCATGTTTCGTGCTACAGAGTAATTTCACGGTAAACCAACCACAATTTATGCAATTTAAAGTGGATACCGCGTCCGCAGAGCGGCGCATAGTTTTTGACAGAATCGCCAGGATCGTATGAATAAATGGCAGTTTCGAGGGGTTGATGTCGAAAATGCAAACAAAAATCGTGTTCGCTTACTAATTTTGTTAATTTAGGGTGAATGTGCGGTTTCACTTACAGGGTGGAACTGAAAATTAGATTGGTGTCTAAAATGTCTAAGCTACTTCAGCTCGGGAGACTCAAAAAATATATAAACTGCCTGGATTTACTCTAATGAACTCGAAAATAAACATTTCAGTCGACTGTTTGGGTGCTCCAAGATGAACCAAAACCGACGAGAGTTATTCTTCCTCGAAGTGTTTCCTAAAAGATGACTGCTGATCGGCACATATCGTTTTGTTGACCAGTTGTAATTGCTGAGTCTCAGAAAACCTACTCCCAGTGAAGAATGGTTCTCCAATAAGACAATGCAAGTTTCCAAACAGCTCGATAAACAGTACCTAGATGATGCAACAAGCGAGTTCTTCCAGAACTAGAGAATACAAATAGTGTTTGAATGTGTTTTGTTTTTCTAGTTTTATATGCGAAATATAAGAGATAACCCTCGTATAAGAGTGTTTGTAGTGTTTGTAGCGGCTCGCCACTGATGTATATTGACTTATCCTCTGCTTGACCGGAAGTTCAGGTGTAAATAATATATAGCTTGTTAACCCTATTCGTTTAACGACTTTTGCAATATTTATTGAGCAAGTAATTTTAATTACTACTCTGGATGAACATATAGTACAACCTTTGTACGTATTCTATTTGAACTGTCTTGATACAGTGCATCAAAGACCGCATTTCCCCCATTAACGGCTGTGCGTCTACCAAAGCGGTTATCCGGGTAAATTAACCCGTTACTGGTTACCCAATCAAAGAATTTATGTTGTATTGGGAAACGTTAATCCATGCTAAATAAACTGCCCAATATTTATTGGAGTTTCTTTGGTTTTCGGTACTGAACTAATTAAAATTAATGGACTAACTAATACATATACTTGACAGGGTAACAGAATTAGATACGTTTTGTTGGTTAGTTATTTTGATTAAATTTTAATGATCTAAACTCCATTATGTTGGTATTTAGCATCGCATAATTTACTATGAGTTAAATTAGGTAAATCTGTGTAGAATATGAAATTATAATTAATAACCAATTTAGGTTTGGTTTGTTGGTGAATACGTTAGCTGAATTATTACATGTAAATAAATTCATCGATTAGTTTTGTTCCAAATGGCATTCAGGAACCTTTGTATCCAAACATTTGTATCCAGTACTGCAAACTCGAATAAGGGATGGATACATCACCTTTATCATCCCTCTCAAAAGAATTGATACAGTGAATGATACCTACAACGATTCTTCCGCCAGTTGGAATACGATTTGTCGTTTGGTTGTGAAAATATGAAATCCTCAGCCCACTCTACTCTTGTTTAGTATCAGATTATAAAGGGTGTTCCGTATACAAGTACTGTTAAATGCACTCAACTTTCATTCCAGAATTCAAACTTTTGTTTTTTTGTACGAAATTCTGCATTTCAATTATACCACTTCCATTTTTATCTCAAATTACGAAGTTTGCTTATGTGCCTGGAGTGAATGCGTTCACCCTCTGTTGACATAACACGAAGAATATACCTGATACTGCTGAGAGTAGTGGAGAATATCATGACGACAGGACGAGTGGCAAAAATAGACGTTGTCTTCATTTATTTCAGCTACTCGTTATTTACAAAATATTTTTATCACAATCGAGAATCGAGGTTTTCATTTTGGCTAATGAAATATAGCAGCCTTCCAATTAACACCAAACAAATTTGATTAACGTTGAACGTAATTTTACACCTTCGTTTAAAATTTACAATTTGAATTAGTATATGGTGAATTAGAGGGAGTCCGTGTGTTTGATGATCTGATATATAGGTTGATTAAAAACGAAATATAAATAACTAATTAAACTATTCCATTTGGAGCCTCGAATCTGGATATTACATGATTTTATTGATAGAACAAATACAATTTCATCATAATAACAATACCATTGTTGAGGAATAATTATACACATCCGAATTCTGTTTTATGTATTTATAATTATTCACAATGTTTCACTATAGTGCAATTCACAATTAGGTTTTTTAATTACCTAGTACCCTGGAGCCTAGAAGTTTCTGACCCATTTCAATTGCAAAAATCTCGGAGATACGTTTGGAAGGAAATTAAACCGAATTTTTTTGAAACAATCACGACTCAACATTAAAAATAACTAAGCCAACTTGAAAGGTGAAGCAAATTCCAATGAATATGCAATAAAAATCTTTATCTACGACCACCTTTAAAATAGACAGCCTAAGTCCGACGTCACAACTGTGGGCGGAGCCTATTACGGTTCCAAACAAACTCTCTTTCTATGTTAAAGTCCCATAAAGAATTTTTTATTTAGTGTTTTCAATGTTATAAAGGTAAAATAAGACATCTAGTTTCCATATTGTGTTAGAGGAACGTGCCTTATAAGTGATTTTGTATAAGTTTTTGCCAATATGAGTTAATTCGATTACTAAATTAAGTTGAATACTTTTTGAGGTTATGTTGGTTATGTTTAAGTGATCGGTTTTTGTATAATTTCTGTATGTTTTATGATTGATAATCACTTAAATTTCAATAGTCATTTTAGTTACATACAAAAAATATTTTTGAAGAAATTATAGGTGAGTATCGCAACATTTAAGTATTAACTCCAGAATAACAGTGTATAAAACCATAATACAGCCGCACTTTGAATACTGTCCAACCTTACTGTATACTTTCGATTTAAACAAATTAAGAGAACTGCAAAAATTACAGAAGCGAGCAATGAAAATGTGGCAGGCTGACCCCAATATCTTTAGTGATGGAAACATTGGAGTGGTTATCGATTGAAAAGAGGCTGATTTATATGACATTAACCTACATTTATAAGATGTTGCACAATATTTTGCCAATGTATTTTAACAAATATATACTACCTATAACAGTCAAATACGTGAATATAATACTAGAACTAACAATTACTAACATATTAACATTCAAACTAAAACGTTTAATACAAAAACATTAATATTTGAAGGATTTATTGACCAGACAAGCTACCAAATCAAATAAAAGATTCACAAACTTTGCCACAATTTAAAAGAGGATTAATGAACTATTTAGTTAAACGATCAACCTAATAGTATATTATTAAACGAGCAATTTATGATAGCCATAATTCACGATGGGTGACGTTTGCGTCACGAGCCGCAGGCGAGGGGCGCATGTCACCCAAGTGAATTATGGCCATAAATTGCGAGTAGAATACTATACTTTGTCCACGACACTTAATTTATTTATTAATAAATAAAAGTCAGTACAGCGACTTCAAATAATTTGACATATATAGAGATGGGCGATACTGTAGAAAGTATCAATACAACGTACCGTTATGAATATATTGTTTTAAAATACTTAATATTAGAAAATATCGTTAGGAAAAGTATCAATACTAAAAATTACAATATTTTATAGATACGATATAGGTCAGAAACAAATTTCCTGAACAAAATACACAGATTTAATAGTTTATTTCATATTGTACCCCCATCTCTAGTCGTGAATTATGAACCATAATACACTACAGTGTATTATGAACCATAATTCATGACAGTTGATATATGGGTACCATATACCTTTAGTTAGGAGGTAAAATATTGACTTATTATTAGGTGGTCGTGGACAAAATTATTTTTACTACAAATTATTTACTACAATTTGTAAATATTGAAATGTAGGTGATTATTTTTTTTTATTTTTTTTAATTGTGATAAATGCGGCATAATATATTTGTTTATTCATACATTTATTTTATAGGTAGGTACATGTAATTATTTAATTACATATATATTTATTCATTATATGTTTGTAT